>CM069859.1:65534363-65836863 GCA_036172795.1 Pelodytes ibericus
GAGGCCTTCATATTTTGTGAAACTAACCTACAAGCTTCAAGTACTATTATGTTGTTTTTGCTTAAATAAAAAAAATATCACTGTGTATAACACCTCAAACCTGGTCCTATAATGGGACTGGGTGGGTCCATTGTCCATGTGGCACTTTCAGAGGGACAGCAATGCTATCCTTGACACCAGTGCATACTGATCTACATGTTATATAGAGAGTACGCGGATATGATGTAATGATGTAATGTAATAACCTGCAATTGCCTTCACTCAGCTCTGTGCACAGTACTGCACTGTGTCATGAGCAGGGACAGGGCTGCTGATACAAGGTGGTGTACACTGCTCTTAATGTTTCCACCAGACCACCAGAGTTACTTCTAGCAAGAATGGCGAAATATCAGCTATAGTACTGTGGTCGTCTACATTTACTATTAGACTCAGCCAGCTCTTTTTCACAAAGCTCGATGGACATAGTAGGAAATGTAGTACACCACAGATTGGAAGGTAGTAGCGAAGACACGGAGGATCAATGGGCAGTAGGAGGCTTGAATCCCCAATCTGAGACCAGGTAAGTCCGGGAACTCGTCACAAACCGTGGATAAATGCAGAACAAATAAACTCGTTAGTGAAGATATTTTGAAATAAATCATTCTCTTTTATTCCATACAAAAGGTAAAATGGTGTCCATAGCAGACCTTCCATTCAGGATCAAGTATTGACCTTTCACATCCTAATGCATGCATATTCGCACTTAACCATAGGTACATGAAAGTTAGAATTGTGGTTCCTTATGCCTATATACAAGTCATTAATTACCAATAGCACATGGCTATAGTCAGGGGACAAAAAGTCCAAACTACACCCATTCAACCACATGACCCTTATTACATATATTCATGTTTGCACACCAAAAAGGCTCCACTTGGTATTAAAACTGGGTACCTCAAAATGTCTATGTAATTGTTGCTGACCATGTACAACCTTTCATGGAAATGGTATTCCCTGATGGAATTGGCCTCTTTAATCAGCATATTGCGCTCTGCCACAAAGCAAAAATGGTTCAGGTTTGTAGAACACAACATAGAGTTCAAGGTGTTGATTTGGCCTCCAAATTCTCTAGATCTCAATCCAATCGGGCATCTGTGTGATGTACAGGACAAACAAGTCTGAGCCATGCAGGCCCCACCTCACAAATTTACAGGACTTATAGGATCTGCTGCTAACGTCTTGGTGCCAGATACCACAGCACACCTTCATAGGTCTAGTGGAGTCCATGCCTTGATAGGTCAGGGCTGTCTTGGTGTCACAAAAGGACCTACACAATCTTAGGCATGTGGTCATAATGTTATTGTTGATTGGTTTATCTATTTAAGCCACATTGGTAGACAAATATATACATATGGCAAAATAATCAGCAGAGACATATTAAATATATCTGAAGATGTATCTAAAGGTATATATGACCACAAGATGTATAAAAATGCATGTACTCACATGATTTACCCCAGCACCTGAATTGCAACCAGTACTTACCCCAGCACGCAGGACTTAGCCAAGCAGCCAGATTGCACCCATGATTTACCCCAGCAGACAGAATGCACCCAGGACTTCCACCACCATGCTGATTGCATTCACAGGACTTACACCAGCACCAATATGGCCTCTTCTTTCCACCTCTTCACCCACACATAGAGGGCCTGGTATGGACTGCAGTAGAGCAGAACATTTCATTTTGCCACCGGATGTTTCCACTGAGAAGGACAGGCCCTCCAAGACCACCAGGCCTAATAAATAACAACCTTTATTGTTGTAGCCCCGTGATGGAGGCCCTGCTAATGCAGGCCACACTGACATCATGCATGGTTTTGGTAACTGTAGGGGGCAGCATTTCATTCTTAGATCCAGGCAGTACAATGTCTTGGGCCAGCCCTTCCAACACGTCCATTTACACAGTTTTAGAGTAGTATACTTGGTTTTTGCTAATAGGAAATATCGATTCACTTTATTTTGTTTTAGGCTATAAGAATGGAATTAATTTTTATTTCAATTTAGCAGCACATATTAGCTTTGCTACATGTTTCATAAAGATCACTAAGAATTCAAATATTAGTGCTTCTTTCATTTTCTATTATTTTGTCTGTTTTTGCATTACTACAATATTCTCTAACATTCTATATCAGCTCACATTTTCTATATTAAGCTTCTCTATTTTACTTTATCGACTTTCTCCATATCGGTCCATCTTTCACCCCAATATAATTGCCATTGCTCTTCTCCTTGATATCAATGAATCATTGCCACTGAATCAATAGAAGTCTGCAGAGCAGGGGTGTCCAAGTTTGTTCTGCAGTGGGCCACTTCACCGTAAATCTATCTATCACATTCATACATACGTTTGTGAATATATTTATACATATATATATCACAGTAACACGCAGTGTGTGAGTGTATCACAGATTCCCCTGTAAGACAGCAGCAATAAAAAAAAACTCACATCAAATGCACACATTTTCACATGTGCATACACACACACACATACACAAATACACAGTCACATTTAAACACACAGTCATACTTACATACACACACACGCAAATAAACACATAGAGTCAAATTTACACACACACTCACACATAGTCCCACTTCCACTAACATTCAGAGTTCCCACTTCCACACACACATTCAAACATAGTCCCACTTCCACACACACGTACACATTCACACACTGTATCACACTTACACACACACTTCCATACACACAAAGACTCACATACACACATTCACAGACTCACACTTACACACACACACTGTATCACACTTCCACACACACACACACACACACACACAGACATACTTTGCCCCCTCGCACTCTACTATATTGGAGCACCGGATGGCAGTGACATCTCAGTGCACACTTTGTTGGAGCGGCTCAGAGTTGCTGCTAACGCTGCCACTCTCAAGCGGGCCGCACCTCTCTGGCCAGCGGACCGCATTTTGGACGCCCGTGCTGTAGAGTATTCACACAAAACAGAATGAAATTGGAAGCATAACTTGTTTCCAACATGTTGAGCTTGAATGAAACAAAGTGTTCCTCACAAAATACTGCTGATAATGAGCTGATGGAGTCTGAGCAAAACCCACAACAGATTTATCAGATCTCATAACTACTGTTGTGCCACTGTTTTAGTGTTGGCCTTATTCTGACTGTTGGGCGTTGTTGATGTGCTGGTGTAGATGGCGGTTTTGTTTAAAACAAGTTCTAAGTCGCTCAATGTTTCAATCTAAACACCATGTCTGACCAAGGGCATCACTTCATGACTCACTCCGGTTTATCCATCTATAAGTGGATCCTTAATGCAGTATATGGCTTAGAACAAAGATCATCCAAGGACTGTGCAAGAAGCGTAAGAGTCGACCACATCTGGAATGAGTTGGAATTTGCTCTTTACAGCAGAAATCTAATCTGCAGCAAATACAACAGAATGGGAATTGTGTCTATCTTGCATTATCTTATACAGACCATGTGATCATGACAAAACATTGGTTCGGTCACCAATAGTCAGCTCTCTCATACGTTTGTTAGTATATATATATATATATAATATTAACATCAGCAAATCTATTTTCAATTGCTTGTTTATTAAAAGCTGGATAGGCTTCTTCCAAGTGAATGTGTGAGGAGTTATAGCAGAGCAATGCTATATTCTGCTTAGTAAATAGGAGAGACAAATCCCTGCTTATTAAAACAAACAGACTCAGTAAAAGCAGCTTTTGACAGCAGTGTTTGTTTGTTATTTTTTCCATGTAATGCTTATTCACCTTTTCCCTTCTACTCTCTAGGTATTTGTTTGGGAGAATGGGTTTACTCTCAAATAGTCACATTTAATTTATCAGGGTGCGATAATTTCTCTTTCCCAATCATCATGCCGACTTTAGTTCATTATACTATTGTTTCACATGAATAATTTAGCAAAGTTTGGATTGATTGACTCTAATTAACTAAACCTTGTTCCAGGCTGTGCATTTATTGTCATGCTAGCTAGCCGCAAAGCCCCAAACTGTTCAGTAATGGCAATGGGAAGCATATTGATTTCTAAACTCTACAATATTGTCCAAAAATGAACTTGTCACAATTTGAATTCAAAAGGAAGACAGCATAAAAAAAGACTTGG
The DNA here is from genome assembly GCA_036172795.1 of Pelodytes ibericus. Lineage (NCBI taxonomy): Eukaryota > Metazoa > Chordata > Amphibia > Anura > Pelodytidae > Pelodytes > Pelodytes ibericus. Next base: position 65,538,527 of record CM069859.1, read on the forward strand.
CGCAATAAAACAAGACAAAAATATCGAACAAAAGTTCAAAGAGCTGGTAGAGTATTTGAACACCATTCAGCCATAACATTATGACCACTGACAGATGGTAAGCCAGCGTAGGAGGTGTGATGCTTTAGGCAATGTTCTGCTGGGTAAACTTTGGTCCTGCCATTCATGTGGATGTTACTTTGACACATACCACCTACCTAAGAATTGTTTCAGACATGTACACCCTTGCATGGAAACAGTATTCCATTGGCAATGGCCTCTTTAAGCAGGATAATGCGCCCTGCCACAAAGCAAAAATGGTTCAGGAATGGTTTGAGGAACACAACAACAAGTTCAACGTGTTGACTTGGTCTCCAAATTCCCCAGATCACAATCCAATTGAGCATCCTTGCAACGTGCTGGACAAACAGGTCTGATCCATGGAGGCGCCACCTGGCAACTTACAGACAGGACTTAAAGGATCTGTTGTTAACGTCTTGGTGCCAGATACCATAGTACATCTTCAGTCTAGTGTCTAGTGGCCTCCATGCCTCAAAGGATTAGGGCTTTTTTGGCATCAAAAAGGGTCATAATGTTATGGCTGATTTGTGTAAGTTACAATATGTTTTCTTAGGCCAGAGTAAGAAATGGTGTATGTCTTGTTGGATACATAAGTAATATGGAGCAGATGAAACATAATGAACATCTCCAACAGAATCAACAGACAACACCAAAAAAAGAGCAAGGATCTCAGACATCTGCGATACTGCCTAGTGTATGTTTGCTCTGGAGATGAGACATGTAGCTTGATATCTATGTAAATTGAACTGCTTTATTTAACTTATGTTCAGATTTTTGACAGGGGCATCCAGAAATAATTTTAAACACTGATATGCACTGTGGTTCTGTAGTTTATTTATCGTCTGTTGTTAAGGTCACCTTATTGAGGGTTCTTACAAAGCACCAGCATATCAGTTATGGCTTAATTAATAAGTTATTGTCTATTTAAAGAATGGAGTTATTTATGTATAGGGTATACTGAATTATTATGGGAAATCTATTCTGCAGGGCTACATTAAAACTGGTGCAAGAATGAGTTTAAAGAAGGAAAAATGGTCACCTAAGTGTATATGTTTTTAAATATCCTATAAAAGGATATTACGCATTACTAATCAACAAGTTAATTATTACGCTAACCGTGAGATGTAGTGAGCTGAAAACCAGGCTGCCAAAAATAAGCTCAAATTGCACAGTTGGAAAATTTTCTCTACTGTTTATCCTTCTTTCTAAGTTCAAAAACTTAGTAAATACATTTGCCTAGAAGATATGTCCTCTTGCATACTATACAGGAGTTGGGAGATAGAAGTTGTGGTGGGTTACCTATGGTGGGCCAAAGTTCTGCTTCTCGTGATGAGGTGGTGCTTGATGCGAGTGATTCGATTACTAGCAGTTTGTCAAAGTTGAACAGTGAGTGGGTTGAGTTGGAGCAAGTTGGTGATCCAATCACATCACAGACAATATGCCCGTTTATACCACAGACAATTTCCCCATTGATATATGACCACCTATTTGCCCATAATTATGCAACTGTTAGTCTGCCCATTAGTATGCCACTATTATGTCCATTAATATTCCACAGCCAATTTGACTATTAATATGCCACTATTAGTATTCCCACTAATATTTCACTATTGGTATGCCCAATAATATTCCACTATTATTATGTCCACTAATATGCCACTCTTAGTTACATAGTTACATAGTCGTTTAGGTTGAAAAAAAGACTTGCGTCCATCAAGTTCAACCCTTTTATTATTACATGTTTACCGCTGTTGATCCAGAAGAAGGCAAATAAAAACCCCTAGTATGCCCACTAATATACCACAATTAATATGCCCACTAATATGCCACTATTTTTATGCCCACTAATATGCCACAATTAACATGCCCACTAATATGCCACAATTAATGTACCCAATAATATGGCACTATTAGTATGCCCACTTACCGTATTTGCTCGATTATAAGACGACCCTGATTATAAGACGACCCCCCAAACTTTGAATATTCCTTTAGGAAAAAAACTAAAAGCCTGAATATAAGACTACCCTATAGGAAAAAAGTTAAACTTGTATATATTCACATGTAAATTGCTTTTTTAATAAAATATTATATAAAAAAATGCATTTCTTGTGTTTATTTCCTTTTATGTGCCAATGCTGCGTCTCTCTTTCCCTTGCCCCCAGCTTTGTCTCACTCCCCCTCCCCCTCTCTCTGCCCCCCTCCCTCCCTTTGTTGCTCTGTCCCCCCTCCCTCTGTCTCTTCCCCCCTTCCTGCTCTGTCCCCCCCTCCCCTTGTTGCTCTGTCTCTTCCCCCCTCCCTCCCCTTGTCTCTGTCCCCCCTCCCCCTGTCTCTCTGCCCCCTCCCTCCCCCTGTCTCTCTGCCACCCTCACACCCCCTTACCTCGATCCCTGGTGGCTAGTGGGGTCAGCCGGGGGATGTCTGCACGATACTTGCAGACATCCTCCATGCTGCCCGACACGGCAGTCTATTATGACGGACAACTGGTCCATCATAATAGACTGCCGTGTCGGGCAGCATGGAGGATGTCTGCACGTATCGTGCAGGCATCCCCCGGCTGGCCGCTTTTCCTTGGTGGCTAGCGGGGCAGCAGAGGATGTCTGCGCGATGAGCGCAGACCTCCCCTGCTGCCGCCCGGCACGATCGCTGGGACTTCTGTGACGAAAGCGGAAGTACCCGGCTTCTTTATAGAGAGGGGGATCCAGGTCCCCTGCAGCTCTGCTGGGGACCTGGATCCCTGTCTTATAGTCTGACCTCAATTTGAGGTCAGATTATAAGACGACCTCGATTATAAGACTTTAGATGGTTCTTCCATACACTGCTTTTTCATGATGTTGTAATGATACTACAGAATAAAGTCCTTATCAGTGCTGCATTCTAATTGGTCTCTTGGTGTTCTAAGCCAGTCAGAATATAGCTACAATTCATTCATTCATAGTCACTGACCATGAAATGCATATATTGTATAGTAGAGAATAGTCTCATTATATTTGCATATACCATTTTAACATCTCTAGATGTGTACTTGTAAATGCACCCAAAGTCAGCTAAAGCTTAACTGTCTTTAATAAATCCTGTATTTCTGTGGCTATGCATAGTTTGGTCAGAATGCTGACCCTCTCTCAGCTGACACTATAAACGTTACACTGTAATAAAAATGATCACTTTAAAACTTAGTCATAATTAGATTTCTTCAACAAGATTAATAACCGTGCACCTAAAGTATTATTTTTATTATAGAAACTTATATATTTGCTTTTATAAAATGAGTATATACGAACATAATCAGGGACAGCCAAAATGGCCATACAAGGAAGCCAGTCTGTGGCAGGGTCTGTTATGGTTCATAGAACATTGTTAAATTGTCCATCACAGACCCCAATAAATGAGCAACATGGGTACCTATCCCTGTACATGATTCCTCTCACCATTGTTTTTTTCACATACAGACAAACTAGGTTTTTAGACAGCACATGGTTTTTTTTATAAGCAGTGTTGCAAAGTTCAAGCAAGGAAGCATATATTCCCATGTGTGGTATATACCACTTGAAGAATCTTGCACTGTTTATCACCAATTAAAAAATAACAGCTTACAAACATATGCTTAGTTTCTTTTACATGGCTGCACATCTGCTGAAGATCTGAGATCCTGAACTTTAAAGCTAAGTTGGCCCATTAAAAGGTTGCACTATATGCCAAGAACTATAAGCACTAGGTAAGGCAACCTATTACTGTGTCTATCAATATAGAATGAACGTGTGGTGAGAAAATATACCTAATATCAGTATGTATTTATACTTTGGTATTTATTCTGTAGTGTATATTGGTAAATGCCCTGACAATAGAGCCTGTTCAAACCTCAAGGTCACAGGTTGAAATCCCAGCATGGTTGACTCAGTCCTTCATCCTTCTGAGGTTGAAAAATGAGTACCATCAACTGGGTAATAATAACCTGTTATTCAGCTGCTGATTCTGTTAATTATGAGAGGGTCCCACTGGGAGAAAGGTGCTATATAAATAATAGTTATTATTAATATACCATATGTTCTTTTACATTTAAATAAATATATATACAATATTATTGTCCAACTACATATTTTAATGTTACTGTCACGTTTGTCTATTATTTGAAGGATTGGTGTCTCAGGGAGTAAATTGATGGGCTGTAATATATTACAAGCATTTTAAGTGCTGTAAGTGCCTAATCAATTGAATGTATTGATTCATGAAATTATGTATTGACATACAGATAACATGCATTACACATATTGGAGGTTAAACTCCCCAGTGAAAATAAATAGTAGGCTTTCTCAGATTCATGTTTCCATTCACTAGAATCCTGTAATGTCCTGAGAAATTCAATTCCAAGCTCATCATGATAAGCATCTGTTTGTGTGAAATTGTTTATCTTATTCAGTTAAGTGTTGTTGCTGTTAACAGAATCGTAAAGGACATGAATGCTAACATGTTGCAGTATACTCTGTCACCTCAATAGCAGAGGGGAACAATGATTTAACATGAAGCCTTGACATGTAGACATTGGACTATCTATAAAGTATGTTGATGTCTGTCACATAACAAGGGGACTGATAAATATTATCAATAATAATAATACTAATGAAGCTGTCACTCAACATTTTTGGGTGAATAGTAAAACCTTCTAGACTGACATAGCCACAATTCTGGTCCGAGTTATTCTAAAATAGGAATGCAGAGTGATGTTGGCATGTGTATAGTAACCTAACAATAATGATCTATTAATAAAGGGAATAAGGTGAATGATTTGAAATAAGCCTCCATGTTGAATCAACTGGTATTTCTATCCCTCCCAAGAATGTATCCTACCAGTTTGAACATACATATTCATACATATGAATAATTATGCTGTATTTGCCACACAAGGCACAGCAAGGTACAACTGTGTCCACTTAATATAGTCCCTGCATCAGATCTGTTATACTGGATGTAGAACCTTTCTTTTTATGTTATGCATTTTACTTAAAATTTCACATTTTTCATTAACTTATAACCGAGTGCAGGAGGCTCTGCAACACATGTAAATAGGTATTTAAGTCTTTTAACAATGTTTCTTTGTTATTTATTATTTTATATGGAGTGTTTGCCTCTTACAAACATTAGGAGAACAATTATTTTAGTGATGAGAAAGGGATTCAATTAAATGAAAGCAATAAGAAATAATAAGATATTTGTTCTAATGATCACTTTGAAACAATCTTTAATTATATTTGATACTCCAGGAGATTTTTAATTGATGCTCATTTTTGTAGGTTTTGTTTTCTAAACAATTGCATAGTTTGTTCATTTTGTGCCATTTGCTATTTATTTTGTAGCACTATGTTCTTAATTTGAATTGTGTTAATTGCATGTATATGAGCAATGGCTCTGTTAACAGAGGTCAACAATAGTCTTGGTACGACCACATTGTATAGAAATATTGCTATATGTTTTACCCCGACTGATTTAAAGGACACCTGTCGGCAAAATATGAAGTTATGTTTATATGAAAGATTGCTCCAAGTGTATACATGTTAAATAGGAAGGCTTTAATGAAAGTGTACAAATAATGTCTTACTGAGCATGCTTTTCAGCACTCTTGGGGCTATTCAGTAAAAGGCGAGTTGCAGGTGAGATGAGGTGAATGGCTAGCGCAGAGAGAGACCCTCGTTTTTTCATGGGATCAGCTGAGGTTCCTAGTTTAGGCCAGTACCATGACTTATCACTTACTTCAAATTAGAGATCAGTTAGGTGGGTTTATATTGGCCAAAAGTACTAAATAGTGAAACAATTTGGATATAATACAGTCTCAATTTGGAGGATTGCGTATATAAACAATATAATACTGAGGAGTGTTGAGTCTGTTTAAGTGCAAACAAGATGACCTGTAAGCTCAGTATTGTTATTGCCTTGCAGCCAGAGCTGTGCTCATCTGCATATAACAGTAGGGAAGGAAGGTGTTCAAGGATGCTTGCACTATAGGCACTGACCCTATATTAGCATTACTCATATATTAGTAAGCATTATCATAAGCTGGCATAAGTAAACCAACAGAAATGACATCATTCAAGATAATGTATCTTGTCAAAGAGATACATTACTTCAAAAGTGTTTGTATTAGTGTACCGAATCTTGATAGTACAGTTACACATATGTGTTATTTTTTTTTTCCCGGATCCTCCTTTTCTATACAAAGAGTATTTCTATTTCCTTATTTTTTCTCTCTTTGTTTGTCTGTAATCATTTTTTGGAAATCTGTTTTTTTTTTTTTTTTTTTTAGCATGGTATAGCTCTTCTGGTGCAGTAAATGACATTAGCCTTTTGTAAATTCTTGCAGAATATAACAGATCATTGGTTTTATAACACAGTCGCTGGTTTTGCATTCTGATGAGATTAGTAGCAGCACTGGCTATAACAGTTCTGCGTACCGCTAGTTAAAAAAATAAAAAGTTTACTAAATGGTCTCTTGCCAACTGTATCTTAAAATCGTTCGAGATATTTTGCTTCTCATACTTGAGGTTCCATTTAGGATTCCCAGCAGGTTTTGATTTAAACAGAAATCACTGTGCAAGCACCAAATTTATTTACGTGTTTATTCACTAGATACAGCTTCCACTATTCACCAAAACATTAAGGGGTTATATAAATAAGAGCAATTCTGAGGTGTAATGGAGTAGGTGGAGTATTTAGCAGGAATGCTCCAGTGTTTTCCATTAAGAATGCTTTTTACATATGAGCACTTAGATAAAGCATATACATAGATCTTTACATTTTAGTTCTTAAAGAGTCAGAATAAATTCCATATGAATAGGAAGGGCCTAACTATGGAACTCTGAGAAATACTATTACAAGACATTATTAGAAAGTGACATATACAGGATATACATGGAACCTTAAGGTACATGTCATAAAGCACTTTACACTGCCTGAACCTGGTTCGCAGCCATTACAAGTTTTGAACAGGTGGTACTTGACCCCAAAAAGACTGAACAACATGTACCCACAACAGGCTCCTAACTGCTGGAGATGTGGAGAACCAGAGGACTCATAATAACACATATGGTGGAAGTACAGCATGGTAGCACCACTATGGAGTTTTGTTGTTACCTCTTTTGATCAAATTCACAAAGATCATTTCAGAAACCAGTTAGCCCATCAATTAATTATGGAACGAGAGCTAAGCTGGGGCTCTGACTTAATAGGTAAAATGTCCGCTTTATATCAGAAATGGATCGGTGAGATGTAGCCCACCTCCTAGCCCTTAGAGCCCCTCTGATCGTTACCATTTCTCATGTTGACTCACCAGAACAATATAAGGTTAAATCCCCCAGTTCTTCCTTCACTCCCCCTTTTCTTGTCTGTTTGTGTGTTTTTGGACCAAATACATTTTTATATTTTATCTGCCTATCTGCTGTATAACGATATTGAGTAGACATGGTGAAATCGGTATGATTATTTAGGGAGGGCAGAACTGTTGTTTTTTTATATGTGTTTTTATGTGATACGTTTTGTGTTTTTCGATGTATTTATATGAAAAAAAGAGAGAAATAAAGACTTTATAAAAAATAAAGCGGGTTACTAAAGAAACATCAAACAACATAGCCAATCACAGTCCAGGAAAAATCCTCTTGTATGCAACAGAACTTCTTTTTTTTTTATGAAATCACTATACAAAGCCTACACTTTTGGACCAATGGCAGTACAAATATAGTTGCATTAAATGATTACAACAGTAGACCATGACTGAGATGATAATACTGACCTCCTGTCACTATATGTTTAGCCATGAAAATACAGTATAGTTGCCATCAATATATAGTTAGTCAAACACAAACATGATTCCTTTTAGCTGCCATCAGTATATGGCTAGTCAGACATGGACATGGTACGCTGTATCTCCTAACTTCATGTACAGTCAGTCACAGATGGTGGTATAGCATAGCTCCATTAGTATATACATAGCCAGATACAGGCATTGATATTCCTAAACCATAATCAGCCTGAGCCAGTGATCATGTTCTTGATAAAATCTCTGTGGCCAGGAGCATCAGTGATGGTGACATAGTATTTGTTGGTCTCTAATTTCCACAGGGAAATGTCCGTGGTAACACCACAGTCACACTCAGCCTTCAGTTTGTCCAGAACCCAAGCATGCTTGAAGTAGCCTTTTCCCATCTCAGCAGCTTCCTTCTCAATGGTTCTCTTGTTGATACCACCACATTTGTAGATAAGATGTCCTCTTGTTGTGGTTTATCCAGAATCTACATGTCCAATCAAAATTATGTTGATGTGAGTATTTTTCTTTCTCGTCGTGGATTAATGGATGTTTATAGAAACATAGAAACATAGAATGTGTCGGCAGATAAGAACCATTCGGTCCATCTAGTCTGCCCAATTTTTTTTTTTTGAGTACTTTTATTAGTCCCCCGTTCCCGGTCTTATAGCTAGGATAGCCTTGTGTCTATCCCACGCATGCTTAAAATCCTTGACTGTGTTTACCTCTACCACTTCTGCTGGCAGGCTATTCCATACATCCACTACCTTCTCAGTAAAGTAATACTTCCTGATATTACTTTTAAATCGTTGCCCCTCTAAATTCTTTGAAAATAAAGTTTAGTGATAGAACACCTTGGAAACTGGCTGTAGACCCGATAATGAAGAGAGCGCTTTAACTTTTCAATTTGTCCTTCTAGTGGTGTACATCATTTTAGTTACTGATTTGAAAAGTCTCTTTCTCTGTGTATTATATTTTACCAGTTGGGGTTTGTATTATTATTACTTATTATATAATTAGTATTTTGGGGAGGGAGAACTAAATGTGTTGCTGTGTTTAAATCAGTGCTGTGGTCTGATATTTTCTCCAATGACAGGAGTGCACAGTAGCCGTACCTATTGCTTGAAGCATTACTTTGTAGTGCCTTTTAATGTATTCACTTCCATTATATAGTTCACCATACTAAAACTATAGAGGAAAAACTAGAATTCAGGATGTACTTTCCAAGGACACCTCAAATCCTCGTAAAAAAACAGTATAAACTTAACTATAAAGATTTGTGCAACACTTTATATTTATTATTGTTCTGTTTTGTGTGATTTGTGGGTTTGTACTAGAGGTTTGCTGCATTTTTTATAATTCATTATTCACTATTCTTTAGCGCCTATCATTTCTACATGGTTTTATAAACTAGAAAGACACATTATAGGCTAAAACTATTAATTGAAATCTGTCCCCAGCCCGAGCATTACTACATCTAAATATGCCTGATACAAAAAATTGCACCATTTGTCATGCATGTGCTTATTGCGGTTAAATTGCTTATAGCAAGGAATTGGAAGGTCTCCTCCATAATTACTTGGGGTGCGGTAAAACATCAATCGATAAATCAGTGTACAATGGAGTGCGGAATAACACAATTGACAAGACGAAGGAAAAGTTGCCCTAAATATTGGGAGGAATGGATTAGGAAACTAGAAGTTGGTGAATTGGATCACTGTTGACACCTGATAGAAGGATCTTGCAAAATTCGGGGAGTTTTCGGTCCCCACACTGGCTATAGGAACCCGTCAGCCCAAAACTAGGGAAGTAATACTCAAAATCCACTGTCTGTATAAGGGTGACAAGATTTTGCATTGAATGGTTTTTATTATACTGAGTCTATGTTGAGGACATTGAAGAAGATTGGCAGAGTAACTGCTTAACCTTCTCGGAAGTTAATATATGGGATTAAAAATAATAGAATATGTCATAATAGGCCTAACATGGGTAAGACTAGATGGGGAAAGCTAATGAAAATAGAGTGGCTTACTTGATAAGTGTATATTGTATTATTGTATTATATTCTATTTCTTCACAATGTTTTGTATTTTCATTAAAAAAGAAAAATGTATTGATGGTAGCTATTCTGTACGTTTCCTGTACCTTGCACACTATATATTAATGGGAGCTCTGCTGTACCACGTCTGGACCTTGCACACTCTGTACTGATGGGAGCTCTGCTGTACCACGTCTGTACCTTGCACACTATATACTGATGGGAGCGCTGATTCTTTGTTCAGGTTTGCAGTTATGGAGGCAGGACCTGGTTCAATAAGCATCCTCTCCTCCCACTATACCTGATCTAACCAACTACTACCACGCTGTCCATTATCACAAACACAATGTGGGGAGTGGAAAGGTGAGGCTTTGGTTGGCCAAGACAAACTTTTGTTAATATTGCGTTAAGTTTGTACCAGACAATATGGGACAGGTGGATCTGAAGAAAAAAAATGTTTCAAAAGTGGAAGTGAAACCTCACTGCCGGAAAACCAAAACATCAGGTTTGACGTATATTATATATGTTCGAATTCTTCATCCGCACAGCACACAAACATACAATAAGGGTATTATTTGGAACATCTTTTAGGGAGCTGTTGATAATGTCAGCTAATTGCACCCATTTTTTATGTGTGTTTATTTCAAATATAATATAATATGAATAGTTACACAAAGAGAGATAACCTGAGATAATGAGATACTATTAGTTTGAAACACGAAACACGAGTGTGCTAATTAATTTATAGAAATAACTTTGAGCTTATCAACATGTGCAATATTGACCATGTTGTTTTACGGAGTCACTATATCCATATTATTTATGCACATTTTCAGAAGGATAAAATATATGTCATTTATGCCGTTTCCCAGAGATTCTGAACATTGATTCACTGCCATGTGAAAGTCCTGTGTCACAATCACATTATATTCCAAAGAGCCCTCCTGCTGGTAGGAAATTGCTCTTTTCCCTGGCAGTCATAAACTACATCACTAAGATTGACAGGTAACATATTGGACAGAACAAGGCAGTGTGCAGAGGGGAATCATCAAATGATTAAGTTATACATGAAATCTATAATTTACAAAATGATTTTGTAGCCCACCTTTTCTAAAGGGACAAGTCACCTAAACATTGGTTCTACTGTGAATGTAACATCAGGATATCCCCACTATATTATTATCTGCTCATGTGCCTACAGTTCTATTGTGCAGATGGGGCTATTTCTTTCCTGATATAAGAGAGGGGTTTATCCCAACAGTGTCATTTGAAGGTCTCTGATCACCATAATTCTGACCTTGACTGTTTAGCCTCCACATACAGGAAAGACAAAGAAGCAGTTAACACAATTAGTCCCATCAGAAAAAGTTTGCCAGATCCCACCTAATCCACAGCAGTGTAATATTACCTTGCTTTGTTCATTCATGAAAGTTGCTACCACCCCACATGAACCACAACATTTTACTATGCAGCTCTGAAAACTGCAATGGGACCTGGGACTAGGTCCACTCTGCTGCTCCCATGTAATAACAAGGGTCTCTCCCCTGCACAATACAGATTCTGATCAGACAAGTGGGGTGAGATCCAGCACTGATTGGCTGAGCGCATGCTTCAGATGAGCTTTGCCTCAATTGAGAGGCAGAGCTCAGACAGGGCCATCTTTACCAGTAATTGGAGCCTGGGCAAACATTTGTTTAGGCCTTCTTGACCCTGCCCCACCTCCACTCACCCCAATCCCCCGACAAAAACCACAAAAAAACCAACACACTCACAATTGCTGCCTACAATATGTAATAGCTGTGTATATGTTTGTAATTTAGGCACAGAGTACTTTTATTGCAGTGTATAAAATGTATATATGGAACAAAATGTGTTTATGGCTGCAAAATGTATACCTTCTTATTATGTGCTGTTATAAAAGTACTCAGTGCCCATATTACAAAGTATATGTGGATATTAGAGAGAACTTACATATGATAAGCAGCAGTTAACATTAAAGTACAGCTGTGTTACAGTAATCATATAAGGCACTCATATTACACAGGATAAATATTGTACAGTAGGACAGGAGTGTTCAAGTTTGTGGGCTGCATTAATTTTTCAGAGTGTATGTACTGTATGTATATATGTATGTATGTGTGTGTGTGTGTGTGTGTGTGTGTGTGTGTGTGTCTGTGTGTGTGTGTGTGTGTGTGTGTGTATGTGTGTGTGTATGTATGTGTTTTTTAATAATAGCTTGCCACAAAAAAATGTATTACAAAGTATAACAAGTTTCAGCAGGATATCACCAATACGTTTTTCCCAGACACATTTGAGATTCTTAATTGGCATGGAATTGAGACTAAAGACCTTGCTTTTCATCTTGATTTTTTTAAAAACAATTCATCTTTAAATGCAATTAACTTGTGATAATCACCTTATATACGTATCAGGTAATGATTACGTGTTTACAGAAAGGTTAACAGATAAAACAGTGAATGTAATGTTCATTTTGACTTAATTTTTGTCAGGTTCCAGACCCAGCACAGGTCCATCTTGAGACACCTGTTCCTATATCCACTGCTGCTGTGTTCCTGTTTGATTTCCTGTCTGCCCTTGAGTTTCTTGATCTCATTCTGTTTTAGAATTTCTGGGTCTGACCCACCCTGATGGTCTATTTGTTCCAATGTGTTTCTCTCCAACTACATATAAGCACCTTGACTTTGTCTCCTGTGCTTTAGTTTACGTTTACTTTGTTATGTTTTACACAGAGTTACTGGCTAAGAATTGCCAATCATGAGATATCATGACGATTTAACAAGCTTACATCTTATGGCCATCACATGAAACAAAACCCTCACATTTAACTTCTAATTGTAGGTCTTGCAATTAGCTCTGCACTTTATGTCCATGTCTGTTTTTTATGTGTCCTGTGTTTGCCAACCCTGTTCCCTGTCGTGTCTGTCTGCTTGCACTGTGTCTTTGTATTACCTTCCCTTGGTTTGGCTTAGCCTATTCCTTCTGTAGTACAGGGAGTGCAGAATTATTAGGCAAGTTGTATTTTTGAGGATTAATTTTATTATTGAACAGCAACCATGTTCTCAATGAACCCAAAAAACTCATTAATATCAAAGCTGAATATTTTTGGAAGTCGTTTTTAGTTTGTTTTTAGTTTTAGCTATTTTAGGGGGATATCTGTGTGTGCAGGTGACTATTACTGTGCATAATTATTAGGCAACTTAACAAAAAACAAATATATACCCATTTCAATTATTTATTTTTACCAGTGAAACCAATATAACATCTCAACATTCACAAATATACATTTCTGACATTCAAAAACAAAACAAAAACAAATCAGTGACCAATATAGCCACCTTTCTTTGCAAGGACACTCAAAAGCCTGCCATCCAAGGATTCTGTCAGTGTTTTGATCTGTTCACCATCAACATTGCGTGCAGCAGCAACCACAGCCTCCCAGACACTGTTCAGAGAGGTGTACTGTTTTCCCTCCTTGTAAATCTCACATTTGATGATGGACCACAGGTTCTCAATGGGGTTCAGATCAGGTGAACAAGGAGGCCATGTCATTAGATTTTCTTCTTTTATACCTTTTCTTGCCAGCCACGCTGTGGAGTACTTGGACGCGTGTGATGGAGCATTGTCCTGCATGAAAATAATGTTTTTCTTGAAGGATGCAGACTTCTTCCTGTACCACTGCTTGAAGAAGGTGTCTTCCAGGAACTGGCAGTAGGACTGGGAGTTGAGCTTGACTCCATCCTCAACCCGAAAAGGCCCCACAAGCTCATCTTTGATGATACCAGCCCAAACCAGTACTCCACCTCCACCTTGCTGGCGTCTGAGTCGGACTGGAGCTCTCTGCCCTTTACCAATCCAGCCACGGGCCCATCCATCTGGCCCATCAAGACTCACTCTCATTTCATCAGTCCATAAAACCTTAGAAAAATCAGTCTTGAGATATTTCTTGGCCCAGTCTTGACGTTTCAGCTTGTGTGTCTTGTTCAGTGGTGGTCGTCTTTCAGCCTTTCTTACCTTGGCCATGTCTCTGAGTATTGCACACCTTGTGCTTTTGGGCACTCCAGTGATGTTGCAGCTCTGAAATATGGCCAAACTGGTGGCAAGTGGCATCGTGGCAGCTGCACGCTTGACTTTTCTCAGTTCATGGGCAGTTATTTTGCGCCTTGGTTTTTACACACGCTTCTTGCGACCCTGTTGACTATTTTGAATGAAACGCTTGATTGTTCGATGATCACGCTTCAGAAGCTTTGCAATTTTAAGAGTGCTGCCTCCATCTGCAAGATATCTCACTATTTTTGACTTTTCTGAGCCTGTCAAGTCCTTCTTTTGACCCATTTTTCCAAAGGAAAGGAAGTTGCCTAATAATTATGCACACCTGATATTGGGTGTTGATGTCATTAGACCACACCCCTTCTCATTACAGAGATGCACATCACCTAATATGCTTAATTGGTAGTAGGCTTTCGAGCCTATACAGCTTGGAGTAAGACAACATGTGGTCAAAATACTCATTTGCCTAATAATTCTGCTCTCCCTGTATATGGTGAACCCATCCATTCTGAATTGGATGGCTGTTGCTGCAGTCACAAATACCTTTCATGCAATTGCTGGGGCTTCTCACCTTGTATCCTATAATGATTGTAGATTCTGTGTTTGCTACGGCTACTTAAGGAGTTATTTGGAATGATGCATTCTGGGGCAGGTCTTTCAAGGTAACTTGCTTCAGGCTTGACCTTTATAAATAACCCCCTTTGCACTGCACATGTTTTAAACCAAGTCCTATTATGGCACTCAAAGGCTTGCCATAAAACTTATTGAAAAATGAAATATTTACAGACACAATCTATGTCTCCCTTTTAACCTATGACATAAAATTTTACAGATATCATGTGCCATGCATGAAGGGCACTTGGGAAATAAACTATTTCATCACTGAGAATGGTCTGTGCTCATGGTCACAGTCACCAGCCCATTCACCTGTCCTTTAAGACACTAAGTTCTGCTCCGTCAACATTGCGCTCTTTCTTAGTAAAGTTCATACGCAGACTTTATGAAGTGGTGAAAACCGTCCTGTTCATTAGTTAGGAGTGGGAAATGACAAATTAAATGTGTGCTTCCATAGATGGATCTTAACTTGGCAACTGAGAAATCCTACCACCAACCATTGTGTTTTTATTTTGCTTTACAGCTTTTGAAGACCTCTGTCCAAGAGTACCAGTTTATGAAAGAAAACATCATCTCAAAATTATTAAACTCTCTGTGGGAATTCATGATTAATTTTAAGGCCTGGCAGATTAAAATACATTATTATGTACACTCTAGTGCATCCTTTCAGATATTTTCAGAATCTGATTTTGCTCGGCTGATACACACCAGTGATTCGACATGTATCTAGTAGATTGCAAGGAATAGATTAGCATTAAAGAGTCAGTATTGTGTTAGGATGATACTTGTAAGTTGTGCTTCTACATTAAGAAAAATGTAACTGGCAGTGTTTAGGGCATATTAAATCACCTGCTATCAACAAAGGAGAAATTGATGCAAGAAATTATAATTATTAGTAAATTTGACCTTTAGGATATTTTATAATTATCTTAACACGGCTACTGCGGTGGACACTAGGTTTCAAATGAGTCAAGGATTATGATAAAAAATAAAACCTTTGTCATTACTGATTCCAAAACAACTTCCGTACAATGCTTATTTAGCTCCACTGGGTTTTCCAAAAGAAGAGGATTATTTTTTAAAGGGGAAATCCATGCATGAAATGAATTTTGATGCATCTTGTAATGTCTAACCTGGACATTGTGCAGTTTATTTTTTGCAAAGAAAAGCATGCAGAGAATGTATAAAAATCTACTTCAAAGCTTAAATATTAGCCAAATTGTAGACAAACAATATGGGTATTTTTTCTCTCTAAAGTAACAACAGGATTTAGATTAATACAATATTTGTTTTATATTAACTATGATGTTTTAATTTAAAATGTGGTCTAAATTATATTTGTGTCAGTTGTAACTTTTATCTTTTTGGGCTCAGTATTAATTGGTAGTAATGTTTCTCAGTTACAGAAGACCAGTCATGATGAGTAAAACCCAAACTTTAAGGCCAGTGGGATAGTTCAATTAGTAATTTCCCTCATTGCAGAGGCTGTTCAAACCTCCAGGTTGCAGGTTCACATCCCACTAGGGTCAACTCAGCTATTCAGTTGAATATCATCAATTGGTTAATAATAACATTTATTGTTTCAGCTTAATTCTAAGAGTGTGTGCATAAAAAGCACCTTGCTTTCCACTGGGGCAAGGGCACTCTATAAATACTAGTTGTAAAGATCTTTACTCAGCAAGTTTTGGGAAATTCATTTGCCAGTTGCCTTTTTCTGACTTTTGCACCCACACACCCTCTCACGAGGATAACTACTGATCAATGTGATTAACGAAGGAATTAAGGTTTCTATATTCAGTAACGTGTCCAGACGTCAAACCTTGAAGAGGCAAAACGCACAGGGTGTTCTGGTCAAATTATTGCTACCATTTAGGACTCTGAATAAGTGTTGGACTCTTACCAACGCTAATCTTATCTTGCTGCTAATTGATGGACATATGCTGCAGAACGTCCACATGTAAGCAATTATGTTTTACCCATTAAATTGTCTTCTTTGTATACTTCAAATTTGGAGCCATTTGTTTTATCTTATACTCTTGAGTCTGCCCTCCAGAGAGAGAAACCATTTGGAGTGATTTGATCCTTATGATCTGATGTGCCATTGATCCCTCTGGGAGTTGTGAGTGCAATGCCATAGGGTTGGAGTTTTACATATGTGTATAATTGTGTTAGTTGTGTTATTTTCACTTGATTTGATCCACTGTTTGTACAATTATACCATTATCCACTAACAAGGTTGCAATATTTGTTTACAGTTTAACACCTAGCACGCTTTTTCACATTCCCCTGTATGAGCCTATATTTTTGTGTGGAATAGGGACACACTGAATTGGTTGCTGGTGGTGTTCTGGCTTTAACGCTGGGTATATTCCCACTAGTTGTACCCCACAGAGAAAGATGGTAAGATGGAGCAGTACCATGCCCCCCAACTGTTCCTCTTTATCCAAGGCAGTCACAATTTGGGACCGCATTTCATTAATCTTGTTTGTGCTCTGTGTTTGCTCTTCTCTGCTCTGCTTGGTTTATTTACTTCAGCCTGCAGACATTCCGCTATCCTATCAAGGTTGCGTCATATGCCTGCTCTGAAATGTCTACTGGGTTCACAGTATCACAGGGCCTTGGAATGTTAGCTTACACCAGGCCCTGTGTCTCCACATATCTTACATTGCACACCTGCATCTGGGTGCGCAGGGTCTGATGCCATCCAGGACTCTGATTGTAACAATAGATAAATCATACCTGTTCTGAAAAAATCTTCCCTAGATCCCACAATTCCATCTAACTACCATTCTTTTTACCTTCTCCCCTTTGTGTCCAAGTTGAAAGAGAAAACTGTGCACTCGCAAATAACCAACCTTTTCAACACTAGTGACCTACTTGACCATTTTCAATCTGGCTTTAGACCCTTATACTTTACTGAAGCAGCCCTCACTGGAGTGTCAAACGACTTACAATCTTCCAAATCTAAAGGCCACTTCTCTGTCCTACTCCTCTTAGATCTCGCTGCTGCCTTTGACACTGTGGACCACTGCCTCCTTCTAAACAATCTATCCTTGAACGGCGTAGGTGATGTGTCATTCTCTTAGATCGAGTCATACCTATCAGAGTGCTCCTTCTCTGTGTCATTTGCTGGTGAGACATCGTCGCCCATTTTCCCTCTATTTTGGTGTTCCACAAGGGTCAGTCCTCCCTAGGAAATCTCATAAATTCTTTTGGCCAATTCGACATGCACTAAAAGTATACAACTTTTTGCTAAATTTGTAGCTGGCGTCGCCTTTCGGATGTAACTCGTGTATTTCTGGGGGTTTGTGTGCTGGCTGTTCTAAGCACACAAACCCCCGGAAATACACGAGAGACGTCGTCATTTAAAAACAAAATCAGGCAGTGCAGGAGTTTTTTTTATACATTTCCCCCTATATGTTTGTATATTTTAGTTACTTGTGTCACCTGGTAGACAAAACACAAGAGTATCTCAGTATACCCTTTGAAAACAGAAACATATAATTTCTACATCCTTCAGTGTAGTTATATGGGTCCAGTAAAACAATGACTGATCTCACAACCCTACAACTCATATGCATATTCTGTATTTGGGACTGTGAGTATTTGGGACTATGAGCCATGAGTGTGCAATAAGGATGATGGGGCATGTCCTATGGTTCTGGGGCAAGTCATGAGTGTACAATGTGAGTGATGGGACATGCCCTTGGGGGTACAATGTGGGTAATGGAGCAAGTCCTGGGTCTGCAATGTGGGTGACAGGGCACATCCTGGGTGTGCAATGTAGGTGATGAGCCATGTCCTGTGTGTGCAATGTGGATGATGAGACATGTCCCTGGTGTGTAAAGTGGATGATGAGGCATGTTCTGGGGTGCTGAGTCATGTCCTGTGTGTGCAAAATGGGTGCTGGGTCTTGTTCTGGGTGTGCAATGTAGGTGATGGGACATGTCATGGGCATGCAATGAGGGTTTATAGGTCTACAGTGTTGGTGGTCTACATGTCCTGGGTTTGCAGTCTGGGTGATTGAGCATGTACTGGGATGATGGGGCATGGGTGTGCAATGTGGGTAATGTGGAATGTACTGGCGCAAGTCTTCGGTGTTCAGTGTGGGTGCTGGAGCATGTCCTCGGTGTGTAATGTGGGTTTTGTGGTATGTCCTGGGTGTGCAATATTGTTGATGGGGCATGTTGTATTTTTGAAAATATTGTTCGAAAATATTGCACCTTTCCAGCGTGGTAGAATTCATTTGTCAGGAAGGTATGGGGAAGGTTGTTTGTAGGCTTCTATATAGATGTGGCTTGCAGTTGGACAGACACAAGGGAGCACCATGATCTTCTATTGGCCGGTGGCACCATGAGTTGCCAATCCACCCCTGACTACAGGGCCAATTTCTCATGACCCAAACCCATCTGCATACATCTAGCACTTGCTATAGAGGAGGATCTGCTCTGCACTTTATCATATGTAATTCCTGAATGGAGAAGGTGCTGAGCAGAACCTCGTCCTGGAAAAAGGTTTGGTTTTAGGTTTTTTGGGGGTCCTAAGCAAAATAACTAGACTGGACCCCCACTCCAGCTATTTGACCTTTTCCCCATGTTATTTCCTGGTAAATCAATGTATTCTCAATGTATTTTTCCTGGTAAAACACTTTCTAAATAAAATAAAATAAAATAAATTTCCTCACACCCCTCTTCACACAATCTCGCAGGACCAGTCAAAATTGACATATGCAATTTTTTGAGTTCAGTTTAGCCTGGTGTGTGCAAGTTATTTTACTTTAACACAGTTTACTGTATTTAGAGAATAAACCCCACATCCAA
Source organism: Pelodytes ibericus (assembly GCA_036172795.1). Lineage (NCBI taxonomy): Eukaryota > Metazoa > Chordata > Amphibia > Anura > Pelodytidae > Pelodytes > Pelodytes ibericus. The sequence goes on from CM069859.1 coordinate 65,557,917, forward strand.
AATAAGAACCTTACACAATATTTAATAATGTTTAATAAACCTGCCACTATTGCACTGCATGTATTCACTCATTATATGAGTGTAAAAGTGGAAAGTGTTTATGCATGCTTTAGTTATTCTAGATATGTTACCTATATCCAGGTGACCTTAACATCCATAGCATGTTCATGACTATGTATGCTATGCTCCCCATTTTTGAAAGAATTACATTTACAAATTATGTGGAAAATTCCCTTTTGGCTCACAGAATGCAATTGCTATAATTTTATCACTGATGAATTAATGTTATATATACAAATAAATATACAAATAAAGTGCTATTTTATGTATTTTGCACTTGCAACACTTTTATAAAGGATCCACAATGTATCATTAAATTATATTCTGTATACCAAGATGTTTTACTATATTGTTTACCTAAAATCTGTAGCAAGCAGATATTTGGTTTCAATAAAATAAAATGAGTATTACAGTCCTCTGAATATTATTGTGCTTGCCTGTGGGTAGTGAATGTGTCTGTCTGTCTGTCTGTTTAGTGTTTGTCTGTCTGTCTGCTTTTGCATCTGGATGCCAGCTTTGTATTGTGATTGATACGGTTTCCTCTTAATCTGATAAATGAACTCACATGTAATAGTCATTTTGCTGGAGTTAGAAGTATGTAAAGCAGATTCAATCCTAGAATGATATTAATTTGATAGGATCCGTGATCTGTAAACCATTGGTTATCTTGGTCTCTCCTGATAAGAAAAAAAGTGCTGAGGATTTCCAGTTGGTGAGCACATTTGGGCAGAATCTTTCACACGTCACAAATTGCAGATGGGAAGCAGTGATCTTGAACGTGCAGTCACATTGCCGTGACCATTTGACACCTTCCATTTAGAAAAATAATACTTTCCTCACAGAGCACACTTCCTGCTGCAGCAACCACCAAAATTATGCCTGGGAGAGCTGTTCCTCATAGACCAGTGTCTTAAATATATCTTCTATTGCTTTTAAAAGATTCATGCTGCTCAAGCACCTTGTTCATCCAGAGAAGACACAGATGTATGAGAATAAAAAGTGCTATTAACAGATACTCACATACGCTATTTTTTTCTTCTTACACTAAATAAAAATGAAGGTTAGCATAATGACAAGTCCATTTCTTGCTAAATAATATTCGTTTTACATTTGGGTACACATTAATGTTTTGCACTCCAGTATCATGTTAATAGCCTACTTATTAAAAGGAAATCATACTGACATATAAATTTGGCTCAACTATAAGTTATATTTGTTTATTCATCTCCACATACATAATCCATATCTTACATATTAGCTGTGCATTGGTGTTGTGGTATTTTTTTTAGCAGACCTTTTGACTGGCAGAAAATGTGAAAAGATGGCTTGTGATTTGTTTTATTCACTGTAATTGATTCAATGTTCTTATTCAAATATAATGAGTGTAACCATTCACCCATGTGCAGGCTCAGCCAAGCTGTATCCAGGCATTTCAGCATCCTTTTTGCTTTGCTTTATTGTTTATTATTTATGATTGTTCCTGTCTTCTTGCTTTTCTGCCCTGTTTCTTGCATCCTTGACTGGCCACATCCTTATCTGGCACCTTTCCCTTGTTTGGCCTCAGAGCAGCAACTCCCTAACTGACCTTAATATGGCACCTGCCCAGTTGGCCCTAGTATGGCACCTATCCAGTTGGCCACAGAGTGGCCCAAGACCAGCACTTGCCTAATCTGGCTTCAGTCCATTTCCAGCCATGTAATAAGGGTGACCTGTATCCTGTCTTAGAGTCCCTGAAATGGGTATGCCCTTTAATAGTTGTGACCTGTACCCTAGATATCCTGTCTTAGAACCCCGTAAAGTGGTACGCCCTTTCATAGAGTTTCAGCCCTATCTTGTCTCACTACTGTAATGATGGGTGACTGAATTTCCCTGAAGAAGAGCCGACTCCTTGCCACCGCTCTGGATGTCCTCCAGAAAGGACCAGACGTACGGCCGTGTTGATGTTGCTTCCTGCAGAGCAAGCAGGTAGCGAGCGTCGCCATGGTACACGTTCATTTGCACATGCGCAAACAGACCAAAATAATTAATTCATTGAGCCCAGTTAAAGGACTATTTGTAAATTTCCCTCCTCCCAGCTAACTCCGCCCAGGGGCTGGTCAACTTACTGGAGGGCTTTTTAAGCCTCAGTTCTCCAACTATAAGTTGCCTGTGATAGTGCTCTCTCCAGCCTCACTAGCATTTTTATTGATTTTGATTCCTGTTGCTGACCTTTTACTCATATCCTGACTGTTCTACTGTTTGCTGCCAGTCCTGATTCCTGCCTGTTCCTGACCATTCTATTGCATTGTCTTGATTACCCAGTTTTGACCCAGTTTGTTCTGACTATCCTGATTGCTGCCAGCCTCGACCCTTCCCTTCCCTTCTGATTATCCAGTATTCTGTTTGTGTTGACCTTCCTGTTGCGGGGATGGGACACTTCATCACTGCTGCATCTGCGCAGCCGCTTCAAAAGTCGCATTGTAAAAAACTGTATGTAAATGTAAACATTTTAATATTATATGCAACTATTTTCATATCACATTCAACTATTTGTATATGTAATAAAAATGTTATCAAGAAATTGCATTTCTTGTTTCTGCATCCACATTGCACCTAAAGGACTTAACACAGCACCATACAGTACCCACAGCACTTGCCATGCACCTGTATTGCACCCACAGTACTTGGCTTGCACTCATATTGCACCCACACAATTTTTCACGCCACCGTGCTAATTTTCCCCACAGTATCACTTTGTCCCACGAACTACTCCTGCAGAACAAGCACTGTGTCACTTTCCCCCATAGTACATGTTATTTTGCCCCACAGAACATGCCACAGCATCACTTTGCCAAAATAAGCCACTGTCAGTTACCAATTAATATGCCTCAGTCACTTTGTCATTAACAAATGCAACAGTCAGTTTGCCTATGATGCCACAGTTTGTCCATTAATATGCCAGTGTTATTTTGCCTTTAATATGTCAGTATTATTTTGCAATTAATATGCCACAGCCAATTTGGACATTAGTATGCCAGTATTATTTTGCCATTAATATGCCAGCATTACTTTTGCCATTAATATGTCAGTGTTATTTTGCCATTAATAAGCCACAGCCAATTTGCCCAATAATATGCCAGTATTATTTTGCCACTAATAAGTCACAGCCAATTTGCCCAATAATATGCCAGTATTATTTTTCTATTAATGAGCCACAGCCAATTTGCCCATTAAGAGAGATTATGCCCCGAAGTAGATGGTCTATGAATAATCTTACAATCTGTAAAACAGCATATTTTATGTAATTTGGGGCACCAACATGTAGCAAAACACTTAGGTATAGACTGTAAAATATGCCAATAAGTTTGGAGATTATTGTATGGTCTGGGGTTGACTTACTATTACCTCCATCTGCGCCTCTCTTTCTAAGACTATCTGAACAATCTGAAAATGTGAGTTACCAGGATGCCTTGCCTTCAATAGGACTAGATCATGATGTCCATGTCATCTGTCTGTTTGAAGAGGCTATTAAGCATTTCCATTAATGTGATATAGAGAATCCTTCACCCCCATGACTCAGGTGTATCTACTATGAAGATGCGTCCAACAATAAATATACTGAAAGATACAAGACTACCTGCGTTTATTAATTCCTTTTTAGCCCTCTGTTACAGTCCCACCCAACAGAACCTACCACTCTGAATGATAGTGTGTACCAATCAAAGAGACACCTAGTGGATACAAAACCCTGATGCAGTGGGTCTTCTCATGTCAGGAGGAGCCAATTGGAAACCCTCTACAATAAGCTTTTTATTTTCTTACAATCCACATCATCCCTGTATGTGCTACAGTTGTAAAGGAAGAAGTTAACCTTTTTCAAGTGGTACAAGTTGGGTTTCCACATTTCCTAGATAGAAAATACTCGTTATTGTTTTTCTGTCATAAAGTTATCATTGACTATAAATAATTTTTTTACCCAACCACCGCTTAAACACCGGCTTTGTTAGCGAACTTAGTTTCAGCCTTGACGGTGCATTCATTTATTGCATTGGAGTGCAAATAAATATATTTCTGTCTATTTAACTGTTTTGAATTAAAGGGATTATCTGGCTACAGAAGATGCTGATACACTGCATGCGACACAAATTAATCACAAACACACAAAAGGTGTATAAAACTAGTCTTTCGGCTGTTTGTTGTGATGCTGAGGTAGACAGATCGGTCAGTGACCCTTATGTATTGACACAACAGTATCTGTCCTGGAGAAATTGACAACATAAAGACAAATTAAACAGAGAGGGTGGAAAAGCATCAAAGGAATTAATGAACATGCAAGTATTGTAATAAAACCATGCAATAAAATGGATGATATTGTTGTTCTATACAAAGAATAACACTATTTAGGAGCAATATAGAAATGTAAAAGGTGACTTCATGATCTTCACGTAGAAATAGTGTTTGCTCATGTTTAAAAAAAACATTTTAACCCTTTGAATAATGAACATTTATAGGATAAACGCTTTTATTTTATGACTTTAAACCAGAATTTAAGATGTGTCCAAGTTGATGTTAATTTAAAGATTTCCATTTATAATACTTCCGCACTATAATAGTTCAGGACAGGTAATCTTGTACACAAGGGAAAATGAACGCCTAAGAGAATAAAGTGTATCAAATGCAGCTAAAGGGTAAAAGGTAGTACACATCTACCCAATAGGGTAATACCAATGGGAGTACTTACGCTACAGAAAAATATTCACAAACAATGCTCCAAAATAAAGGCTTGGATCAAAAACTATAGTAAAGTGTGAGGTGGAGAGGCTTAAATTTCTACACTCTCAAACACCACCAACATCTTCTTATAATTGAAGTCACCTCCAAGCAGAATTAGCTAGGCAGTTACCATACTAAGCATTGACATTGTAGTCATTTCATTATAACAAAATTGTCCACATTGAGTGCAAGTCAAATATTTATTGTTGGCAGAACTTTGTTTTCCAGACTAGAGTTAATTAATCAAAATCTAATTTACTTCATTTACAAGCTGACATTGCAGAAAAAAATGACATAAAGGGCTTGTTCTCTAGTGTATTTACAAGGTCAGGTGCTGTGGTCAAGCACTGGTCTATCCAGATCAGTGCCCAGAACACAGAGGCCTGAGGTTTGACATCTACAATCTTGAACAATTAATTATGTGCAACATTTAGAAATGAATGCATCACAGTCTTGCCAGTCCTGTGGCAGATTTAACAAAGAACACTCAACAAAAGTGGAGCCAACAATCACGTATATTTGCTTTCACAAATTAATGTATGTATCTGTACATTATTGCATACATGGTGCTGGTTCTTAATAAATAAACTAATACATTTCTGGTGGCACCAAGTATGCTTGCCCCAGATCACAAAGGGCTGTATTTATGAAAGAAAGAATTACAAATCCCTTGTCAATTCCCTGCAATTAATTAAACTTTTATATGTGTTGATTTAAAATTTACTTTAGTTTTATATTTCAACATGTTGCTAAAACAACTGCAATATCTACTCAGCGACAATACATACAGAGCTGTGGTGAATTGACAAGTGGATTGCAAAATAATTGGTCTTAATAGTGTTAATAGCAACTTGCCTACCTTCTAACTGCATTATTAATGCCTGATATTCCACTGTTTTGTGAATAGACACCGGTTTAGCTTCTGAGTTGACAAAATATGCTGACTGGGTAATGACTTGACTAAATTATAAATCGGTGGCTGCAGGTCTGTAGAGCAATGCACTAGCAGAATTCCCATGCTTTGTGACTAATGCCTGTTCTAGAATGCCCATGCTTTGTGACTGGTGGATGTCCCAGAAGCCTGATGCTGTGTGACTGGTGGATGTCCCAGAAATCCCTATGCTGTGTGACTGGTGGATGTCCCAGAATCCCTATGCTGTGTGACTGGTGGATGTCCCAGAATCCCTATGCTGTGTGACTGGTGGATGTCCCAGAATCCCTATGCTGTGTGACTTGTGGATGTCCTAGAATCCCCATTCTGTGTGACTGGTGGATGTCGCAGAATCACTATGCTGTGTGACTGGTGGATGTCCCAGAATCCCCATGCTGTGTGACTGGTCGATGTCCCAGAATCCCCATGGTGTGTGACTAGTGGATGTCCCAGAATCCCCATGCTGTATGACTGGTGGATGTCCCAGAATCCCCATGCTGTGTGACAAGTGGATGTCCCAGAATCCCCATTCTGTGTGACTGGTGGATGTCCCAGAATCCCCATGCTGTGTGACTGGTGGATGTCCCAGAATCCCCATGCTGTGTGACTGGTCGATGTCCCAGAATCCCCATGCTGTCTGACTAGTGGATGTGCCAGAATTCCCATGCTGTGTGACTGGTGGATGTCCCAGAATCCCCATGCTGTGTGACTGGTGGATGTCCCAGAATCCCCATGCTGTGTGACTGGTGGATGTCCCAGAATCCCCATGCTTCGTGACTGGTGGATGTCCCAGAATTCCAATGCTTTGTGACTAATTCATGTTCCAGAACTCCCATACTTTGTGACTGGTGCATATCCCAAAATGCCCATGCTTTTTGATTGGTGCATGTCTCAGATATGGTTGCCACCTTTTCCCACAAAAATAAATACTGGCCTTGCTATTGTCTCCATAGACTTAACATTGGTAACAAGCCATTTCTTTACCAGCCTGCCAGTAAAATGCCGGCTGGGTGGCAACCCTAGTTTCAGAATGCCCATTCTTTGTGATTGGTGCATTTCCCAGAATGCCCATTCTTTGTGTTTGATGCATGTCCCAGAATGCCCACTCTTTGTGATTGGTACATGTCCCAGAATGCCCATGCTTTGTGATTGGTACATGTCCCAGAATGCCAATGCTTTGTGATTGGTGCATGTCCCAGAATAGAAATAGAGAAGTGTTGCGCAAAGAAATATATATAAAAATAATGAGTGGATAAATGTGAAATAAAAATCTTAATCTTAAACAATACTTATCAAAGAAACTAATAAAACACAATTGCTTCCAGGTGAGATGAATCTCGCAGTGCTTTTCTTTCACAAATAATATGAAATTCACTCACAGAGTGCAGAGCCTTGTGTACTGGCTCTGAGTATATCACGCTTGTGGACTAAAAGTCCTATCACTCTTAGGTGCAACTCCCCAATAGAGACAGCTTTTCCATTCGTTATCCAAGAGATGTCAGAATAGGATACACTTCAGTGTTTACGATGAAATGTATTTGCCCCAAAGACAAAAACTGGGCTGACGTTAAAAGCAAACAGACATCAGTTTAAACGCAAAAACACTTCACCGATCCTACGATTTCAGCAAGCACTTTCCGTCAGCTGGCAGTCTTTGTGATTGGTTTATGTCCCAGAATGCCCACTGTTTGTGATTAGTACATTTCCTAGAATGCAAATGTTTTGTGATTGGTACATGTTCCAGAATGCCCATGCTTTGTGATTGGTGCATGTCCCACAATGCCCATGCTTTGTGATTGGTGCATGTCCCACTGTTTGCATTTCTTCCAGTCAAAAAATTCAGAATTATGAATTATTTTTGTTCTTTTGCTGTAAATTTTCCTTTCAACAATATAGCAACAAAAGGATTGTTTTGCTCCTAAGGGGAAGAACAACAAGGAAAATATTTGCACAAATGCAATATAGATATTCCCTCCAGCATTCACTGTTTATAAGCAAATTATTTATTTGATGATATTATTGTTATGGGGAAAAATTATTCCAAATACATGTGTTTCAGATTTGTAGACATATGAAATTGTCCTTACTTTTTAATACAGCTGATTAGCATTTCTCAAGTAAAATGAAAACCTTTTTTTTTCTATCCTGTTTCAATTGTCAAGTTTTGAATGTTTTAAGAACCCTTTATAGCTTCTATACAGAGTTTACTAGTTTGTAAAATGATTCATCTCTTTTTGTTTGGATAATGCAGAAATATCCTAGCCTTTTAATGGAGGTGTTTATTGAAAGTGTACAATCCATGACTGCATACAGTCATAGATCCTAATAAAATCTTTTTTCATTTTTGCAATATCTAACTAGAAAACTTACCTTATGCAGGCTTTCTTCTTCTTCTTCTTCTTCTTCTTCTTCAGTGTTGTACAAAATATGGGTGTCCCATATGTCAGCATCTCATTGACACTACTAAGAATGTTCTGTAGATATGCTTAATTATGCCCACTGAATATGAACAGGATGTCAGTGACATCACCAGAGATGTAACAAAACTGTTCTGCCCCTAAACATTGCTTAAAAAAAACACAAGTTATCTGTTTTAGCCCTCCTCTCTGCTTTTGTTTACAATGCATTAGGAGCCAACCAGATTAACTCCTCTTGCAATTTTTAAATGTAAAAGGAGGAGAAGAGAATAATTTTCCTAATTTTGTGAACTTGTATGAATTCTTTATGAGGCATGCTTTTTAATATTAAATGCAGAACCTTTTCTGAAGTCTTTTAAGTCTTTTAATCATACAAATCTGATCATAGATCTGAATGCCTTAATTACCTGTAAAAAGGGTTTCTATAAACAAATAGGTCTTCTTTGCTTGCCAGATCCACCCCTTTAAACATTATAGGGGCTACTCAATATAGACCAATCTGGGCTGAGTTGGAGCAAGACGGGGAAATCCCAGTGAAATTTTGGGAATCCAATTTTTCGGCTTCCCAATATCTTTGATTTAAAGACCAGATTAGGCATTTTTATTTTGACAAGCCCAGGGGGAGAGAGTTTTTCTGTGGAAGAGTACAACTCGGTGATAGCAATGGTAAGTAACCAAGGGTTCCATGGCTACTAACAAGCTGCTACGGTATGATTTACACATCATCATCAAATTAGGAGGAGGAGGATGTACCATGCAACCATCAAGTCATGTCAGTATTATTATTCCCCTTACCAGATTGACTTCCAAACACCTGTACTGAAGGAGAGATGTTAGGCCTGGGAAATGTCTCTTGAGCAGCTGTACACTCAAGTCTAGCATGCTTCAGAGTCAATTTAGCATGCTTCTAAATGCGGCTCACACTCATGCTGATATACCAATTTCATCTGCTCCAGCTGCGCAACTCCTTCACCTAAATTACTAACAACCTGGTCAATTGCTGGTTCCAGTCTGCCACATCACGCTCAGTACCAGCAATCAGACCATGGACAGCAGCATCAAATGTTGTCAGTGGAGGAAGGCCAGGAGGTTGCAAAGGTCCTGATGTCCTGATGTGCTTGTCTGATCTTGACTACAAGGATCTACCACCGTGGGGAGGATGTTCACCACCCCCATAAATGCATCTGCAGGAAAAAATATGCTAAGGACATCTAAATATAAAATCATCACATTCTGCAGAGGAATAATAACCAAGGCTACCAGAGCTATCTGACTTGGTGAAATCCAAGAAGGAACTACCAGATCTTGAGTGTCCTGTGCAGGCTGTGGGGCCTCATCATTAGATGATGCTGGGGGTTGCAATGTGCTGCATACCCATCTTCTCTACACCAAATATGCTTTGAACAGCTACAGTTTTCTACACACACCCTTCCAGCTTCACATGTGTGGCACCCATTTTAATATATACAGTCATGTCAAACATGCCCTATCTGTACAGGCCTAGCTAGCCTTCACACAGCTTATACATGTGTTACATGAACTACAGGAGTGTGAGTGCAATATAATATGCTTCCTATGGTGTAGAAGTATTTTAAATGCACTTACCTTTTCTTCACCACCTCCTCATGCCTGTTATTCCCACCAACTGCGTTGACCTCCTGCCACTGCTCATTCTTCCTCCTCTGTTGTCCTTTTTGATGCTGCCTCTATTGTTCAGTTGTAGTTCTGGCAAAGCTTCCTCACAAATGCCTGGTTCTCCTCCACTGAAAAACTCTTTTGGTACCTCTTATGCCTTTACTTCCCTCCTCTACGGTCTTGCTGTCACCCGGGTGTCCTGACCTGGCATTTGTCAAATGTATGTTTTTATTTTCTTATAATTTATTTATGAGGCCTGCTGGCTGTATAGCCTACTGTAATAAAGTGGTCTTGAGGTGTGCACAGTATTTATGCTCACATTTAGTGACCGTGATTGCATGAATAATTTGTATAAATCTTTTTACCCGGGTCCGATTTCCTATGGGAGGTTGGGTGTCTTTTGGTTGGATTTCAAATTACTATCAATATTTATAGGCAAAATCCCCCACATAATATAAAAGGGCCGTTTAACGCTACCAATTAGTTTCGGCACATTTTGGCTGTGTTTTGGTTGATTTCGGTGTTGCAGCATATTGGTGTGGGTTTGCCTTTCCGAACTCAGGAAGTATTCAGAGGCATATAATAGCTACTTGAGTAGCTCAAATACATGTGTTCTTTTATAACCAAAATGATCGGAATATGTCTGGACTTCAGGCACTTGCTTTTGGCTCGAATAATTGGAGCTTATGTAACTACAAGTAAAGTCTCAAGATGTTGCTTGGTTACAAAGAACAAAGAAATGTATGTTTATTCACTAGACAAATAGGATGCCACAGTAGTAATGTTAAGAGACCACTTTGTGTATCATTCAAGTGTTATATTCAGGTAAGTTTTCTTCTGTGCTTTCAGCCTCAGGATATTTTCACAGAGAAGATAAAAAACATAAGAGGGACATAGCATATTATTGAGGTGAATTCATGTTCCAAAAAATGTGTCTCCTTTAATCAAACCACTTACTTGTTGCTGAGCATATACACTGCACTAGACGAAGCCGATAGGCGAAACGTATTGTTCCACGCCCATCACGGAAGTGGAATACCGAAATAGACCTGGGTGTACACATAGAAACATAGAAACTTAGAATGTGTCGGCAGATAAGAACCATTCGGTCCATCTAGTCTGCCCAATTTTTTTTTGAGTACTTTTATTAGTCCCCCGTTCCCGGTCTTATAGCTAGGATAGCCTTGTGTCTATCCCACGCATGCTTAAAATCCTTGACTGTGTTTACCTCTACCACTTCTGCTGGACGGCTATTCCATACATCCACTACCCTCTCAGTAAAGTAATACTTCCTGATATTACTTTTAAATCGTTGCCCCTCTAATTTAAGACTATGTCCTCTAGTTGTGGTAGTTTTTCTTCTTTTAAATATACTCTCTTCCTTTACTGTGTTGATTCCCTTTATGTATTTAAATGTTTCTATCATATCCCCCCTGTTACGTCTTTCCTCCAAGCTATACATGTTAAGATGCTTTAACCTTTCCTTGTAAGTTTTATCCTTTAACCCATGAACCAGTTTAGTAGCCCTTCTCTGAACTCTCTCCAAAGTATCAATATCCTTCTGGAGATACGGTCTCCAGTACTGCGTACAATACTCCAAGTGAGGTCTCACCAGTGCTCTGTACAATGGCATGAGCATTTCCCTCTTCCTACAGCTAATACCTCACCCTATGCAACCAAGCATTCTGCTAGTATTTCCTGCTGCTCTATTGCATTGCCTACCTACCTTCAAGTCCTCTAAAATTATTACTCCTAAATCCCTTTCCTCAGATGTTGAGGTTAGGACTGTACCAAATAGTCTATATTCTGCTTTTGGATTTTTACGCCCAAGGTGCATAATCTTGCACTTGTCCACGTTAAATGTCAGTTGCCACTGCTCTGACCATTTTTCTAGTTTAGCTAAATCATTTGGCATTTGGTTTATCCCTCCATGAATATCAACCCTGCTGCAAATCTTTGTATCATCACCAAAAAGACATACTTTGCCAACAAGACCTTCTGCAATATCGCTAATAAAAATATTAAAGAGAATGGGCCCAAGTACAGATCCCTGAGGTACCCCACTAGTAACAAGACCTTGCATCGAATATACCCCATTGACTACAACCCTCTGTTGCCTGTCACTCAGCCATTGTCTAATCCATTCAACAATATTGAAATCCAAACTCTAAGATTTCAGTTTATTGATAAGCCTTCTATGTGCGACAGTGTCAAAAGCCTTACTGAAATCTAGGTAAGCAATGTCTACTGCACCACCCGGATCTATTATTTTAGTCACCCAATCAAAAAAATCAATAAGATTAGTTTTGCATGATCTCCATGAAGTAACCCCATGCTGTCTCTGATCTTGAAATCCAAGCGACTTTAGATGTTCAACAATCCTATTCTTTAACAAGGTTTCCATTATTTTCCCCACTACTGAAGTAAGACTTACTGGTCTATAGTTGCCCGCCTCCTCCCTACTACCTTTCTTGTGAATGGGCACAACATTAGCTAATTTCCAATCTTCTGGAACTACTCCCGTTAACAATGATTGGTTAAATAAATCTGTTAACGGTTTTGCTAGTACACCACTAAGTTCTTTTAATAACTTTGGATGTATCCCATCAGGTCCCATTGACTTATTTGTCTTTACTTTAGACAGCTGAAGTAAAACCTCTTCCTCTGTAAACTTACATGCATCAAAAGACTCATTAGTCTTTTTCCCTAAATGAGGTCCCTTACCCTCATTTTCATTTGTAAAAACTGAACAAAAATATTCATTAAGGCAGTCTGCTAAGCCTTTATCCTCTTCTACATAGCATCCTTCTTTTGTTTTTAATCTTACTAATCCTTGTTTTACTTTCCTTTTCTCATTTATGTATCTAAAAAATGTTTTATCCCCCTTTTTCACTGACTGGGCTATAGTCTCTTCTGTGTGTGCTTTGGAAGCTCTTATAGTTTGCTTTGCCTCTTTCTGCCTACTCTTATAGTTCTTTCCATCTTCCTCACGCTGAGTATTTTTATAATTACTAAATGCTAGCTTTTTGTTTTTGTACTATTTTGGCCACCTCTGCAGAGTACCACAGTGATTTCTTTAATTTTTTGCTCTTACTGACAAGCCTTATGCAACTTTTTGTTGCCTTCAGTAGTGCAACTTTTAGATAATCCTATTTCTCCTGGACTCCCTTTAAATTGCTCCAGTCTGATAATGACTCCTTTACACCTAATCTACTTTTAGAAAAGTCTGTTTTTCTAAAATCTAAAACTTTTGTTTTTGTGTGGTGTGACTGCGTCACTGTTCTTATATTAAACCACACTGTCTGGTGATCACTAGATCCTAAACTTTCACCTACAGTACACATTAGACATGTGCGAATCTAAAATTTTCGTTTAGTTTTCGTCCATTCGGAAGAAAATGTTATTTATTTCGTCTAAAACGAATTTCGTTCATTACTGCATTCGTTTCAGACGAAATTCGTTCATTATTTTCGTTTCGTTTAATTTTATTCGTTCGTTTTATAGAATACGTGTAATACTATTGGCTTTCTATAAGAAATTCTTATGAATGGGGCTCTCGTTTGGTTCATAGAAAGGCAATAGTACTACATCTTTTCTATAAGCCGAAAGTCTATAAACCGAACGTTCGGTTTATAGACTTTCGACTTATGGAATACATGTAATCCTATTGCTATTCTATAAACCGAACGTTCGGTTTATAGAATAGCAATAGGATTACATGTATTACATAAGCCGACAGCCTATAAACCGAACGTTCGGTTTATAGGCTGTCGGCATTTCACTACACGGAGACAGAGTCTCCTTTCATAAATTTATGAATGGAGACTTTGTCTCCGTGTAGTGAAATGCCGACAGCCTATAAACCGAACGTTCGGTTTATAGGCTGTCGGCATTTAACTATACAGAGACAGAGTCTCCATTCATTACTTTGTCTCCGTATAGTTAAATGCCGACAGCCTATAAACCGAACGTTCGGTTTATAGGCTGTCGGCATTTAACTATACGGAGACAGAGTCTCCATTCATAAATTTATGAATGGAGACTTTGTCTCCGTGTAGTGAAATGCCGACAGCCTATAAACCGAACGTTCGGTTTATAGGCTTTCGGCTTATGGAATACATGTAATCCTATTGCTATTCTATAAACTGAACGTTCGGTTTATAGACTAGCAATAGGATTACATGTATTCCATAGGCCAACAGCCTATAAACCGAACGTTCGGTTTATAGGCTGTCGGCATTTCACTACACGGAGACAGAGTCTCCACTCATAAATTTATGAATGGAGACTTTGTCTCCGTGTAGTGAAATGCTATTGTATTCTATAAACCGACTCTATTTCGGCTTATAGAATGCAATAGTACTACGAATGGACGAATGAACAAATGATTTTAGTTTATTAACCATTCGTTCATTCGGCTTTCGTTAGCTTAGCATTTTCGTTATTCGTTTTTCGGACGAATGGACGAAAACACTAATTATTCGACTATTCAGTCCATCCGATTAGAGCAACAAACATTTTACTGACATGTAAGAGAGATTGTTTTTTAAACTTCTTGTAATAAAGTACTTTTTATTGATCTCCTCTTCTGGTCCTTTTGAGGAACTCTTCTCCTTCTGTCCTGACTCCTGGATTGATCATTTTCCCTGTGGGGCTCGTGGTGTCTGTTATACTGAGCAGTGTATGAGCACGTCACCCTATTTGTCTATTGTGTCTAATTGTGTTTACAAGCTTGTGACAGGTGTGTTTAGGCTGCAGCTATTATAATTGTAAAACACACATTTTTTGTTGTATATAGCGCTTTTGATCACACATTTTTCTATTATGTTTGTTTATTTCAGCAATAAATGTGTACATTACATGAAACATTTGACTACTAGTTCCTATGCAGACATAATATCAAATCCACAGGTTTCATTCATGACAGATACCAATCCATCAGGCTGCCATGTCTCAAAATTTGACAACTATGTAAAAAAGGCTAATGAGTGATTTGACCTTGAAAATTAGACAGATTATTCTTATAAAATCCTTTCCTTGAGTTTATTAAAACAGTGGTATCATTATTTCTCCTTTCACACATGTACAGTTTTTTGTGATTGATTTTATCGCTTGTCACGTGGCGTTACTACCCAGCTGTCATTTTTATACAGGTTCTCAGTCCAGTAACTTTTATAGATATCAATATTTCTTCAAGATGAGCCATATCACATACTACATAAATTGTCATTTTGTGTAATACTAGGAAATTTGTTGTAGACTATCTTATTATGCAAGTAACATTTCTCCAAAAGAGAGACAGATCCCCAAGTGACTAGTAGAAAACTAATAGAAAACTAGAAAAAAAAAATACTATTGTTTTGTAGAAGAATTATTATTGAAAGCCAGTGAAACAAGCAACACAACACATTCATATTACTTCCAAAACTCTGTTGTTCTCATTAAAGTATACCTGTCATGCAAAAATTAAAGGGCATCAAGTTATAGGGAATAAAAAAAAAAATCTCTACATTGTGCCAACCAATTAGCTAGCAAGTATCATTTTTATAAAAGAAAATGAGTTTCTAATGTGTAGTGCTAATCCTTCCAAAAAAGATGGATGCACCTGTTTACCCACCTGCCCCCAAGCAGCACATTACACTTCTACCGGCATGTAGGGCATGTTGTGCTGCTGACATTGTCATATAATGACGGGCTACATGAGAATCAATTCTGACTTCCATCTTGATGGAGACCATGACCACTAGTAAAGATTCAAAGTTTCTACTCTGCTTAAACTAGTTATATCTTCAATGTATTAACTATTACAAAATGTAGCTTTAAAGTGAGCTGCAGCTGAAGAATAGGTGAAGGTCTTGGGATTTTGACCCTAATTCTACTGTACTATTTCCCTAGGTTACTTCTTGTTCATGCTATAACTATGTTTTCAGTCTGATCAATCTATATTTCCTTATTATGAACGCCTCATTGATAGACCATATCATTGCAGTCTTATGATTTATTAGAAGGATAAACTTGCCTAGATTTAAGCTTTTGATTTAGAGTGTTTCCATCTCCGAAGAAATTATTTAGTATCGTAAAAAAAAATGTTACTGACCCTTATTAATGCATTTAAAGCCTGACTACATGAAAATGTGACTGACTTTATAAAAGAAGGGTTTTTTTTACGTAAAGATCATTACAAATTTAAATGCAATGTTTGCCAAATCTGCTATAGCTATGTCTGAATGTTTGTACCACTTTAATATGTAAAACAGTATTCATTAAAAAATACTGCAAGAATACTGCAAGAAATCATCTGCCAGTTTGTATAAATGCAAAAGCATAAGCTAAGAACACTTGCATGTCTACAGGATAGTATTGTACAACAACATGTTTTTTTGTGGGTCTACCTAGCACAATAAAAAATCCAGCAAATATATAAATTATAAAGATTACATAAAGTTGAAATAGCTTGTGGTCACAGTACCAGGACCCCGGCCATTTGAAAAAAAAAAATAAAAAATAAAAATACAAGCGTGGGGGCCCCTGCTGCCCATGTGACTGTCTCATACAGAGAAAGTCACGATCAGGCAGTAGTCGGCAGATCCGCATCCGGATCTCTGTCTCAGCTGCCGGAAATTACGGCAAGTCATATCCGGTGGCTGTATTTCGTGCACGCAGCATGCATGCAGGAAGAAACACTATGGAGGAGACGGACGAGCAGCATCCAGGTAAGTATTGGGGAAGGGGGAGGAGGGGGGGATTTAACTGGCAGATTAGTGGACAAATTATCAGTTGCAAATTAATGGACAAATTATCAGTGGCTATTAATTTGACTTAGTCTCATGAATAGCTTTGATCATTTCACCTCCAAATTCTTTCAATGGGGAAGATACAAACCTGTCAACTCGGGTGACGCTGTTTTTTTGTCAGATATGGAATTGAACATATTTTGAAGTGTTGTACGTTCATTGAGTGCATAGCCACTAATGATGCTCGTTCAGGTCAATGAACAGAGAAGGCGAGTGTCTTTGGAAGAATGTAAACGTTTCTTTGCATCTGATAAAACAATATGTCTGACTTTCTAAAATGTTAGTCTACAAGATCAGAGATATTGAATAACACAACAAAATAGAGTTTATTATCACACCATTAAGGATTTGTTTTATTCATTGGCGATTAATTGCACCACTTTTTCTTTCACTTCATATTTCTGACCCCCCATGCCTTTCTCTCTCCCCCAAGATCCCACATGGGGGCTGGATTCATGTGATCACATTCTACACATGAACCGCCCTCCAGCCATGAGAGGAAGTCAGTATGGTGGCGCCAAAGTTCTTGAGTCATCCAGGAGTAGGACTAGAGCCCACACATGCAGAGAGGCACCTCTCCTCCCTCCCGCCAGCGCCAAAGGTCTTGAGTCATCCAGGAGCAGGACTAGAACACACTCACGCAAAGAGGTGCATCTCCTCCCACCATAACTGCAGCGTGCAGGTGGTGCTCTGAGCAGCCACTGTGGTCTGAACACTAGGCCAGCACCTACCTTGCCTATAGGTAGAACCAGCCCTGCCTGCTGGTCAGCAGCATTGTTTATTAGCCTATTAAAGGAGCTTATAATGATTCAGAGGTGCAACTGGAAATTGTAAATATGGCTATTTTGGAATTGGGTCCCTACTACAATATGGCGCACACACACAAACTCGACTTGTATTGTTGAGTAGTTGACTTCCTCACGAACCACCTCCGAGTTATCCATTACCTAATACCCTAGTATTAACCCGAGCCACTAGTTGCTATATCCCTGGCTCTATTATTCGTTTTTATACTGTGTGAGTTGGAAACCCACGTCCTGATGTATTACTACCATCTGGCCAAGAATGCTGTTTGCCTTAGCGGTGTCATTATCAAGCCTCTGGGATTTGTTCGCCTCTTGAGTAGTCGACTTCCTCAGAAACCACCTCTGAGGTATCCGTACTCTAGTACCACAGTATAATGGTTACTGTGAATGTCGACTACTCAATGAAACACGTTGAGCCATGAGTTGCTATATCCCTGGCTTTGTTTTTTCTGTGTGAGTTTGGAGCCCATGTCCTGTTGTATTACTACCATCTGGCTAAGATTGCTGTTTACCTTAGTGGTCTCATTATCAAGCCTCCAGGAATTGTCCGCCTTCCTTCTAAGTGGACCTCTTCCTGGAGAATCAACATTTCTGATACCGGCTGGGCCCTCTGTGTACACAGAGTACTCCCACATACATATAGCAAGCTGGTCTCACTTGTGAATTGATTATGTGAGTTTTTATCATTGGAAAAAAATGTTTGTGATATCTTATACACTTGTTTGCTGCAGGCTATATTTTCTCCTATTAATCTTTCTTCTATTTGAGAACACACTTCACAGAAAAAGTGCTTATTCATAAGCCAACTTCCTGGGCCACGTTTGTAGTAAACCAGTGGTAACACTTTGTCTGATAGGACTTTTTTTCACCCCTGTGACTTGCTGTGCACTGTTACTTTTTTATGTCTACAATCCTTACCTTAATCTTCTCTCAGTGGGTTCCTGGTTGATTAGCAAATATTCACCAGATTCTCTTTAGTTAACTCCACATTCATTTTGTATGAACTTATAACATAAGATAAGATGCTTTGGAGTCTTTAGATGTTATATGTGACTGGGAGGAAATAAATTAACTTTTCAAGTAGTGGATCACAAAGAACCACACTGATTAGTTAATAGATTTCCTTCTGGCCACATATGACTTGTACAGGCTGCAAGACAGCATGCTCAAGTTATATGTGGCCAGTAACAAATGACTGAGGTGGCAACACTACCCACCAAAGGTTATGCCATACTGTTCAGTTACAGACGTCAGTATTAAGATCAGGGAAAAGATAAAATGCACAGCTGGTGATGGAGTGAACAAAAAAAAAAACTCACAAAGATGCACCGGAGGGAATAGTCATCAACATAAAGCGAACAAGCACCCACACTATTGATTACATGCTGCTCACAGAATACCAGCCATTTCTGCCAGCTTATTTCCTACTCAGACACGGAGATGCAGACAGCATGTTGTACTTTGCATCATCGGTTTTGATGAATAATGCACTGATAAACATTGCAGCCAATAATCTGGAGTAGCTGCGAAGCCAGATGTCATTTGAACCTCTGCTAGTTTTAACCCTGGGTCTCTACATCACATTGGAATAGGTAATACAGCTCAAAATATCTCAAATGAATCATATGCTGTTTATGGTAGAGGACTCATCCCAGGCAGTTATAATACAGTAAAAACATTAGTATTTTAACAAGTGGTGACACATGAGGGCTAACTAGTTGCAGATATGATTATTCTATTTACTTGTATTGCTCAAAAAAGGAGATCAATCATAAAAATACCAAGTCTGTAGACTGCAAAGAATATATTACAAATTTTTAATAACTTATGTAGTGTTGGCATAATGCATAGTTATATAAAGGAAACACAAATATTGATGAGATTACCGATTTTGACTGCAGATGAGAACCAACTGGTCCATTTAGTCTGCCCATAATAACAAAAGGGCTCAATCCAAAGGCCCAAGGCAAAAACCTGCTACTCTTATTTTATTTATTCTTTCATCTCAATAGCATTATGCACTTCCAAAACATTTTGGAATTTCCTCTATAGTTACTATTTTGACAAGAGGCCATTTCAGGTACCCATTACGTTCAGTAGTTTTTGTGGGGAGCAGGGCTGGGCCAAGACATTACACTGCCAGGAGCCAATGATCAATCACTGCCCCCAAGTCACCAAAACTACACCCACACCTATTCTTTTATAAATGTAATAAAATTGTATCACAATTCTATCACAGAGCTGTCCCTGCATCATAAAGCCCCATCATAGCTGCTTCAATGTCAGAATAAACCCACAGAGCTGCCCATTGTCAGAATGCCCCCACAGAGCTTCCCCAATGTCAGAATGTCCCAACAGAGCTGCCCCAGTGTCAGAATGGCCCGCACAGAACTGCCCTGGTGACAGAATGCCCCCATAGAGCTGCCCCACTGTCAGAATGTCCTCACAGAGCTTCCCTGGTGTGAGAATGCTCCCACTGAGTTTCCGCATTGTCTTAGTGCTCCCACAGAACTTCCCTAATGTTCTAGTTAACCCACAGAGCTACCCCATTGTCTTAGTGCCCTGGCTCGTATGCTCCATGTGTGCTAGGTGTATGCCGCACACCTAGCAACGACCAGCGCTGTATATTTATGGGGTTTAGTGCTCCGAACAGACAGCACACAAAAACCAGAAATACACAAAATACATCCGGGAAACAGATGGCAGCTGCGCATTCGGCATCAGAATTTCTGTATACTTTTAATACAACAGAGTGAGTGATTCTAATGCCGAATTCGCTGCTGCCATCGGCCCCTCAGAGCAGGGGCATTCCTAGGTCTCCAACAGACCTGGGGCTGGAGCCCAGGGCAGATTTGATAGAAGTGGAGTAAATGCTTAGGCGGACATACAGATGAATATGTGTGATGCCAATTAAAAATGAGTATATTCGGGTATATATTTCAGGGCGCAAAAAATCCCGGGCACCTCAACATTAGACCTGGCACCTGGATATTATTGTGTCCTCACTGCTGGGATCATTTTTTGCTTTTGTTTTATCCGGTGGAGCACGAGGGGGACATGTGTGCACCAACTTCCTGGTATGTCCCCATGCACACCACACTATAGTGTCCAAGTGCCTGCTGTGCTCAGCAGGACAAGAAACAAAGATAGTCTGTGCCTGTGTGAGAGGCACAGACCAGACTAGAATGAGGTATGGCAGAAAGAGCGGGGACATATTGATATATTTTTTTTATCTGGCTTGTATGTAAGTGTGTGTGTGATTGACTATGTGTGTCTATGTGTGACCAGCTGTATGTGTTTCTCTGTCTGTGACTGGCTGTATGTGTATGTCTGTTTGTGACTGGCTATGTGTGTGTCTGTCTGTCTGTTAATGACTTTTTGTTTATGTGTCTCTGTATGTTACTGACTGTGTGTGTGTGTGTATGTTACTGCCTGTATGTATGTGTGTGTCTCTCTGTACATAGTAATATTTAGAAGATAATTTTATAACCTAATACATCCAAATAAATATTTATAGTATAAAAAAAAGTTACTGACTGCATGTGTGTGTGTCTATCAGTATGTATGGTCTTGATTGTATGTGTGTCTGTCTGTGACTGACTGTATGTGTGTCTGTCTGTATGTGCGTCTGTCTGTATGTGTGTGTGTCTCTGTGACTGACTGTATGTATGTCTCTGTGACTGACTGTATTTGTGTATGGGACTGACTGTATTTTACTGTCTGTGATTGTGTCTGTATGTTTATGACTGACTGTGTGTGTGACTCCATGTAAAAGTTTGGCTCCTGTATTTTTTTGCTGGCCCCTAAAACTCAGTCAAATTTGTCAATCCCTGGTATATATACAATATTAACAATAAATGCATATTTATACATGATTTAAATGAGCAATAACTATATATATCATAGGTATAATATAAGCAATGAGAAATAAAACATAAATGATGTATATGATGCAGTAGCGTTATATGCAAGGCTTTATACCAAGGTTCAGTAACATTAGTACTATATTACATAGGCCTCTTCTAATTCTACTCTGAGATAAGTGGGTTGTAACTTTTTATTTGCCAAAATGCATAAACGTTGTATTTCATGCCAATGATCAGTAAATGCATACATTTTGTATATCATGCCAATGAGCAGTGAAGGCATAATTTTTTTTATATTATATCAATGAGAAGACATACGCCCACAGTGTCTCACACAGACACACACACAGGGGTCTATTCACTAAAAGGCGAGTTGCTGAATATTTGATCTCACCAATGTAGCTAAACAATATGCTGTGTCAATTCTAGGGAGTTTGCTTAGTGGGGTAAACTTGCTAGGTTTGTCCCTGCACAATGTATAGTTAAAATGGTGAGATCAAATGTTCATCTCCTCTCAACTCACCTTTTAGTGAATAGACTCCACAGTGTCTCACACAGACACACACACTTTTTGTTATACTACATATCTTTATTTGGATTTATTAGGTTATAAACATATCTTGTAAATATTACATTGTGTCTATGTCAATTTTCAAATTGTTTAACAGAATATAGAATTTATCAGAATTACCGTATTTATCGGCGTATTACACGCGCCGGCGTATAACACGCATCATTTTAAGAAGGAAATTTCAGGAAATTTCAGGAAAAAAAACTTAAATTTCAAATAAAGAACTTTGAAGCCATTTTAATATGCCAGGATATTGCCCCCAATATGCCATTTAATATGCAGGATATTGCCCCCAATATGCCATTTAATATGCAGGATATTGCCCCCAATATGCCATTTTAAGATGCCAGATATTGCCCCCAATATGCCATTTTAAGATGCCAGGATATTGCCTCCAATATGCCATTTTAATATGCCAGGATATTGCCCCCAATATGCCATTTTAATATGCCAGGATATTGCCCCCAATATGCCATTTATTATGCCAGGATATTGCCCCCAATATGCCATTTTAATATGCCAGGATATTGCCCCCAATATGCCATTTAATATGCAAGGATATTGCCCTCAATATGCCATGATATTGCCCCCTTAGTATGCTCGTTATGCCACCCTCCTCCCCCCCCCCCCTTCCCCAGACCCCAGCACTTACCTCGTTCCTGCTCTGTCCCCCGGTGCTCTGAAGTTGCGTGGCTGTGAGGGAAGCGTTGTGAGCTTCCCTCCAGCCGCGCGGAACAATAAAGTTTGTTTAAAAAAAAAACACACTTTATTGACCGCGCGGCTGGAGGGAAGCTCACAACGCTTCCCTCACAGCCACGCAGCTTCAGAGCACCGGGGGACAGCAGGTAAGTTTTAGAATTTTTTTTTTTTTCGGCGTATAACACGCACACACCATTTTCCCCCTATTTTCAGGGAGAAAAAGTGCGTGTTATATGCCGATAAATACGGTATTTACAAAGTATATGAGATCAGATCTACAACTTAATATTAATAAAAGGAAAAAAAACTCAAGTAAATAAAGCATAGGTTTGTAATTATTTAGCTTATACACACAGGCACACAAACACACACACACTTATCTCACACAGAAATACATGTTGTCTCACACAGACACACACATGCTGTCTCACACAGAAATACATGCTGTCTCCCACACACACACACTGTCTCACACACTGTGTCTCTCAAACACACTCACCATGTTTCACACGGACACACATAACAAGCACGCTGTCTCCCACGGACACACATAACAAGCACGGTGTCTCCCACGGATACACATAACAAGCACGTTGTCTCCCACGGACACACATAACAAGCGCGCTGTCTCCCACAGACACACATAACAATAACAAGCACGCTGTCTCCCACAGACACACATAACAAGCGCGCTGTCTCCCACAGACACACATAACAAGCGCGCTGTCTCCCACAGACACACATGACAAGCACGCTGTCTCCTACAGACACACATAACAAGCGCGCTGTCTCCCACAGACACACATAACAAGCGCGCTGTCTCCCACAGACACACATAACAAGCGCGCTGTCTCCCACCGACACACATAACAAGTGCGCTGTCTCCCACCGACACACACCCATACACACACAGAGATTTATTTTCTTTCACCAGTTATGGTATCTGAACCATCCCCCTCCCTGCTCCTTTACCTTTTATTTGCAGGGAGGGAGATGATTCAGGCACTCCGTCTGCCTCCAATCCTTGCAGCTGGACATCCCTGTGTATCAGAGTGCGAGGGGGCGGAGCATGCACCCCTTCGCACTACTCTCAGCTCAGCCTGATGGAGGCACGCCACGGAGGTGCCTCTGCCCTAAACGCAGCCAACAGGGCTGCGTGAGGGTTTGAACACTGCGCCGGATATGAAATCTTATCATATCTGGCGCACTACAGGTAAATGCAGGGGGACAGACCTCTTTAGTGCTTTGGGGGAAAAATAGACAGACGACGACTCGGGGCTATGGAGATGATATTTGGGGCTTCAGCCCCAGTAGCCCCCCCCCCCCCTAGCGACGCCACTGCCTCAGAGCACACAAACCCCGAAAATACACAAAATATATCGTGCCCCTTAGTAACAGTATGCGTCGGACTGGCAGCACACCTGTCCCTCAGGGGCACGATATGCCCCTGTTAGCGCCCCATAGAGCTGCTCCAGTGTCTTTGTGCCCCATCAGAGCTGCGTCTGTGTCTTCTTGCCCCTACAGAGCAGCACCAGTGTCTTAGTGCCCCCACAGAGCTACCCCATTGTCTTACTTCCTCACTAATTCTGAAAAGGATGTGCTACATTTCAAAGATGGCAACCTACACACTGAAAGCAATCACATTCTTACCTGTTAATTACAGCTAAATTTACATTAGTGTGGTTATCTGAAAAGGATTACATTTGTAATATACTGATTTACTGTAAATAATTCAAAGCATGTAAAGTAAAGCAAATTCATAATTTGCCTGGTCTTTCCACACTGTTGCTTTCAACAGCTGTGTAAAATGTAGACATTTTCCTTTTTGGCTCCATGTACAGCACTGTTCAATTGAGCATTCAGCCCTTTCAGTGGCATCCGTGAAATGCAAAATGTATGAACCACATATAAAAACGAAGAAGTTATACAGTGGGAACTGCATCTTTAAGGGCAAAGGATCATGGCCATTTTTACTTAAAATTAAGTATAGGTTGCAATTCATTGCAGGTTGCATCGCAGTAAGGCAGTTATAACTCAACGTGGCAGATATAAATATTCATTAAAAGTGGTACTACTTAAACTTTCCATACAAATCCCTTATGTTGAGATTTTTCTTTTTACCCTTGGTATGTTCAAATGTTATCTGACTACGATGCTTTAATCAATAAAAAGTTAGACATATTTATTAAGTGAGCTGCCCCTACTCAACCAGTCCCCCCCCCCCCCCCCCTCCATTATTCACAGTATACCTGGCTATTGCTGCTGCTGATATGCGCAGGACAGCCTCCTGCTTCAGGAAGCACTGAGGAGGGGTGGGAGGTGCTAACCATCTAGTAGGGATTCATTTCTGACTCACAGAACCACACTTGAATCACTGAGCTCTTCATTTCTTTCAAATGTTTGTAAATGCAGACTTCATGGCTAGGTGCTTGATTTTATACACATGTGGCAATGGGTCTGATTGAAACACCTGAAATCAATAATTAAGGGAGCATTTACCCAGTTCTGTTTCTAACTTGAGAATTCTAATGATAGAAATGTGGCTGTTTTTGATTATCTCGGGGTCTTTTGGGGGGCAGGTGGGTTGGCCCAAATTGAGTAGGGTGAATCAATAGGAATCACAGAACAGAATTCCCTGAAAAGAATATAACAGATTGGCCCAAAATCTGCAAAATTGCTGATTTCGGGCATAAATCGCCTATACTGAATACTCGAATTTCAGAAATTTCCAAAATTCGGCTACTTTGATTGAGTTGGCCCGATTTAGGGCCAGATCAGTGTATATTGAGTAAACCCTTTATAGAAAAGATGCCTTCTTTAACTAGCTATCAATGTCCCCTTCCTCCTCAGTGATGCAGGTTTTGACATTTCTTGCCTTTAGTTCATACTCATTCATGCATGCAGCATTGATCTCAAAGCAGACTCAAAGTTTCACTCCTGAAACAAGCTACGATAAATTGAATTAGAAATAAAGCTAAAGAGGCAATAATTAGTATTTCTTTTAATCAGTTACCATCTTATTAACTGAATCTGCATCTTAACAAAATGTAAGGGATCATTTCCAGGACTAAGTTATCACTTTCAGTAATAAGAATATTATTATTTATATATGACATATGGTTAATGCACTATTTGGTAGCATATATTCTAGTGGGGAAATGTCGTTATAATATATTTTAAACATTATATGATCACAAACATACAATATATGCCTTGAGGCAAACTTTTCTAAATATTTGTAAATGGCAGATTATGTAAAAATCTGTTTCCAATGATTGTTTTTATGTGGCTGGGCCTTTCTTATCACCCAAGCATAGTTCATATTAAGCCTAAATATTTATCAAAAATTACATATATTTATTATGTTAGCAGAATTGCAAGTAAACGTGTAAAATCGGACATAAATGTTTTAAAGCAATGTATGGTATCTCCTGTTAATGACATGAACTTGTGGCTTTGTATTTAAATTACACATTTTAATTTAAACACAGCTTGAAATTTTGCTGACACAGTAATTTTTTATGCTCTTTATTTCACAGTGCGAACAAAATTTAAATGAGGGAGTATCTTAAGGGGACAGTCTAGTCACCATATTGACTTTGCTGTCATTCTCCTAAAATAGTTATTTATATTTTGTTGCTCTAGTCCTACCCCAGTGGTCATACCTCTTTAACACAGGCTGTGCACCCGCATGCATGAGGAGCCAACTGTGCATGTGTCATTTCTTTACCAGCACCACCTCCGCATCGCCGCCTGGAACCAGGGCCAGATTAAGACATTGTAGATTCCTGGGCTACAGGTATTGTGAGTCCCCCAGTAAATATAAGATGACCTAACATCAAAAAAAACAAAGGTTTTACTAGTAATTCACATGTAAACAGTTTTTTTCCATATTTAATAAAACCTATGATTGAGAAAATGCATTTATTGTTTTGATTTCCTTTTAGATTCTCAGACTAGCTATTCTGCCCCCATTTGCCAATCTGCCCCACAGACTTGACAATACAGCCCCAAACTTACCACTCTGCCCCTCCGACCTGTCAATCTGCACCTCAGACTTGTTAATACACCACCAGACTTGACATTCTACAACCAGTTTTGCCATGTATTCCCATAGCCAGTTTGCCCATTAATATGCCACAGCCAATATTCCATTTAATATGCCAATATTTACCCATTATTGTGCCACAGCCAATTTGCCCATTATTATGCCACAACCAATATGCCCATTAATATACCACAGCCAATTATCCCATAAATATACCACAGCCAATTATCCCATAAATATGCCACCGTTCGTATGTCCATTAATATGTAACTGTTAGTCTGCCCATCAATATGCCACTATTATGCCCATTAATATTCCACAGCCAATTTGCCCACTAATATGCCACAATTATTATGCCAACCAATATGCCACAATTGATATGCCCACTAATATGCCACAACTGATATGCCCACTAATATGCCACTATTGATGTGCCCACTAATATGCCACTATTGATATGCCCACTAAAATGCCACTATCTATATGCCCACTAATATGCCACTGTTAGTCTGCCAAAAAAGTATTGTTACCCCCCTCCCCAGTACTTACCTTCCTACTGCTCTGTCTCCAGTTGTCTCCTGCTCTCCCCGCTACTCTCATCGTGGAAGGTCACGTGATCGCCGGCAGGTCTCGTGACCCGCGTAATTCACATGACCTGTCGCTTTGAAAGCAAGGGGGAGTGCTAGACAGGTAGCTTTCCGACAGGGAGCTGGCGAGGGGAGATCTTCTGATCTCCCCAGCCAGTCCCTCTGGGGCAAGCTTTTTTTTTTCTTTGGCCGGATTAAGGCATGGGCCTTGATCTGCAGTCCTTGAGGCCCCTATTTTGCCAAGGCCCCTGGGCTTCAGCCCCTAAAGCCCATGCCTTAATTTGTCCCTGCCTGGAAGCTGGGGAACCTGCCTCATAATCATACTGCCATGATACTGACTGCAATGCCCATCATAATAATACATATAGTAAGACATCACTGATAGATGGAGATGCACAAATCAGACAGCAGCTTCCATGCTTAACTAGCAGTAGCTACATAGAAGCCCTTCCTGTGTAAGCATGCCTTCCCCTGCTGATTTACCTCCTCTTCCTTTCCCAATACAGAAAAGGTAGAAAACAATCACACACATTTAGATACTGCTTCCTGTGCCTGTATATATCTCTATCAATTTGTCTATTCTCTGTCTAACTTTGTCTACTTATCTCAGCCTTTGTCCATATGCCTAGCTATCTGTGTGTCAGCCTGTCTGTCCATCTGTCTATAGCTGAAGATGGGCATTGCTAAACGTTGTGACTCCTAACATTTCTCAAGCCAATACTTGTGGGTTGCATATCCCATTGTACTAAGCCAGTCACATGGTTGTTTGTGAAGGGCAATCCACAACCACTGGGAAAGCAAATGTTATGTACTTACAACTAGTGTAGTGATTACTAATCATTAACTCTCCACATTATGAGGAATACAATCCTTCTTATGATGCTCAACCAGCCATATGTTAGAGTTCCTGGGAAATATATTCCACAATAGCTGGAATACCAATAATTATGTGATATATAATTGACCTTTCGCAATCCAGCTTTTCTGTGCTCATTTCTAATGAGACCTAGCCAGACAAAAGATAATTAGAGGGTAAAGGTGGGAGAACAGGACAGTCCATGACACTCCTGCATTTTAAATAAATTTCTTGCATCCCAAATATTGTGGCATAAGACTTTTTTTTTAAAGGATGCGTTACCACGAGGTGTCCCTGAATGGCAAAAAGGAAATATGGCCATGCGCCCATCATTATCAAACTGCCGTGATTGTAACGATAGCGACTATCATATGATTACTAGGTTATTAGGTATTTTTTTACCTGGTTGTCTTTATTAGTGCAAAAGTACGAAAACTTTTTCTTTGATAAACATAGTGACAGGGAACTTACTTGTCCTGGTCTTGCACAGT
Organism: Pelodytes ibericus; assembly: GCA_036172795.1. Lineage (NCBI taxonomy): Eukaryota > Metazoa > Chordata > Amphibia > Anura > Pelodytidae > Pelodytes > Pelodytes ibericus. The sequence goes on from CM069859.1 coordinate 65,586,430, forward strand.
GAGGACATGGCTGTGTGTAGCACACTGTTGATGATATGACTAAAATAGGAAATCCCATTCAAATGAAAAGTTATTATTCTCATTGGTTCCAGCAGCAAAAAAAATTACAAAATGCAATTTTTCTTTTAGGGAGTGGGGGCATTCCTGAATATGTGCAAACTGTTGTAATTTCATGAACTGTAGGTTTTTATATTGTAAGCAATGTAAAATATGCATTTTAAAGTATTTGGCAGTACATTCATATGCATTAACATTTGGAATATACATTTTGCGCACCAGAAAGTTCGTTAAAGTTGCATTTTTTTCATTATGGATTAAGACACTAGGCCCATCCCTTAGATTAATGTAGCCCATTCCACATTTTAGAATGTGAACATGCCCATCTAACTAAGACACATTCTGGATAGAGAATGTTTAGATATTATTGGATCATGAATTATTAAAATCTAGAGATTGCATTCAACATGTCAAGTTTCAATGTTCCAAACAATACTGTAATATTTAGCTAATGTTTAGAGTGTGTTACAGAAGGGGATGCAATTTATATCCAAAGTAATACAATTAAGAAGGATATTATACAATTTAAAGTAAAATAAGTTATGTAAAAATTTCAAAATCACTTATTCTGATCTATGTTTTGCAAATAACTTTACCTTAGTTCACTGTTCCATGTCCACTTCACATAGGGTGAATGGTTCATTAGATATTCAGTGTGTAGAAGATAACTATTGATGTCCACCTCGAATCACAAATTACTATGTTGAATAAAACTTTGACCAGCAACAACCTATTGACACTATGACACTATGTATGGAGCTAATTCATCTCTGTAACTCCTTAACAATGACAAAAAAAAAAAACAACTATCCATTTAGACTACATGCCTATAAACACATTTGGAATCTATTGATAGTGCATTCCAAGATTGCTCAACTATTATTTTGAATTGTAAATTACTTTTGTATATAATTTAGTATCTTTGTTACGAAATAGTTATTTTTTAAATCTATTTACCATATCTGAATGCATCATTACTTCTCTAGCCAAGAGTTTAGAATTATTTCATTTAGGGTGTGTGTTTTTTTTTTTTATCAGTATCCTGTTTGTATTACTTTATATATAATATTATATAGAATGTTTTTAGTTTAACGACAACTAGGGTTCACATATCTTATTCATATTTCTTGGTTTGCATATGTTGTGTTAACATTTGTTAGTCAGTGTTACTAATCGATCTCATGTGCATTTGTAACTAACATGGTCCAGATGGCATAAGACCCTGAGTGTCCGAGTTCAGGTGCTACGGTGCAGGGTTGGAGATGCAGGGCATGGTGCTGGGTATCAACACTTCACCTGGTAGCTTGGGACTCCAAGTTTGTGCAGCCTTATACTGAGGCCCTGTGGAGGAAGCTGCTGTAAACAGTATATCACTAAGCATCTAAGGCAGAACAGAACTGAATACAAAGTACAGGGATAAGGACAAACTAGATGAGGACAGAGGAGAAACCAAAGTAAGGGCAAACAAAACAAGCCACAGGGTTACAGACAACAACATAGATATAATGCAGGGCACAGACAAAGGGCACATATACGTCACACAGAGGCCAGGGATAAGGAACACAGGGAAACATATAAAGGAACAAACATAAATACAGGAACTAGCCTAACACTAGAGATGGAAATGGTAGTGATTTGGTTACACAGGGTACCCCACAATTAGGCATGTCCCTAACTGTGACAGAATCTAAAGATTAAAAATTAAATACATTTTATAACAATAATGTTGTGATTTTAAATTGTGAAACATTTATGCTATGCATGTGTAACATAAATATGGTATCCATACACACACATATACCATTTAAAATATATTTCACAATTCTGTTCCTGGAGGGAGCCATTTTAAATTATGTTATGGGGCGGTAAACTAGGTGACCTTGACTGAGCTCAACAATACATTAACTGAGCAGAAAAGATATTTGTTGTCAGTTTGTGTTGTTTTCCAAAGCTAACAGACAACAGCAGTTGCCTATAATGGTACATCCTGCAGTGAAAAACATGAATTGTCTGGCTTACTGCCAGCATAAATGGGACATGTGTTGAAGAATTTAGGCCAAGAGGGAGGGTCAGAATAGCAGATAATCAATACTCACAGGTCCATGCAGGGCTAACTTTGTATTTTTCCATGTCTTGACTAATCTCTGTGTCTTCTTATGTGATCTTCTGGGTGTGTGTTTGTTAGAATGTAGTTTTGCTCTGAGACATGAAAACACCTTCGGATGTTATTTAGCAGTATTGGAAGTGGCATTGAAGGGGGTTGGTCTATGTAAAGGTGACATTTTAGTAGATAAGAACATTGTTTAAAGCAGAAGGAAGATCATATAAAACTGCTTGAGTTGGACATTAGGCTGAAGTTAGCGGAAGGGACAGATCCCCGATGTATCCAATGTATTCAGTGCTTAATGTTTTTAAGGAACTTGTATAACTATGTGATATAGACTCATGTGTAGTTGATAAGGCAGACTGCTTTAGTATTGATTGCTTGTCTCTATGCATATACAATAAACTTAATATCGCTACTGATTAACTGTACTGAAAGGTTTTGCTTTCATGTCTTGGAATCACACAGAATCTCATAAGCGTTGTGATTTATAGTGTTAAGAGTCTTAGTGACCATTAGATTTTGACTAGTAAGAGAGATCTTGCCGTCTACTCTGGCCGCTGCCTTGGTGACTATTACCCCAGTGGATCTGGGAGGCACAGAATACGCTGACATTGAACTGCTTGCTGAGGCCAAAGAAGACGACTGTCTAACTGTTATCCTGGAAGACTGAATATAATGAACACTGGGACGTAAGACTGTTGGGTTATGATTGGGAACAGAGGTGTTCCGATTTTAAAGAGGACTAAATTCTCTGATTTGTTGCTTTGCTGGGAGCAGTAACTGTATCTGAGGAAGGATGCAATTTCAAGTTCTCAAAAGAAAGGCAGTTGTATGTTAATATAGTAATTGTAGCTAAATAAGATTAAATATTATTATTATTATTATAGTAAACTTACTCATATAAAAGGACTATAGGGCACCCCTACTTTTTTTTATTATAAAATAATTTGGAGGGGAAAATATATAGGTGAAATTTCATGGAACTGGAATATTTAACAGAACTGAATTAGTACACCCTGTTCCAAATTATTATGCAAATTCTATTTAAGTATCACAAAGATTAAATATTTTGTTTTTCAGTTTAATTCATGGATGGGATTGTGTCTCAGGGCTCTTTTGATCACTGAAAACAATTTCGGACACCTGTGATAATTAGATTGCCAGGTGGGCCCAATTTAAGGAAAAACTACTAAAGGAGGGTGGGCCACATTATTATGCAGAGCACCATTTTCATGCAATATGGGGAAGAAAAAGGATCTCTCTGCTGCCGAAAAGAGTGAAATAGTTCGATGCCTTGGACGAGGTATGAAAACATTTTTTCACGAAAACTTAAGCGTGATCATCGCACTATTAAGAGATTTGTGGCTGATTCAGAGCACAGACGGGTTCGTGCAGATAAAGGCACATTGAGGAATATTTCTGCCAGATCCATGCATTGGATCAAGAGAGCAGCTGCTAAAATACCGTTACATAGCAGCAAACAGATATTTGAAGCTGCTGGTGCCTCTGGAGTCCCACGGACATCAAGGTGTAGAGTCCTCCAGAGTCTTGCAACTGTGCATAAACCTTCTATTCGGCCACCACTAACCAATACTCACAAGAAGAAACGGCTGCATTGGGCAGAAAAATACATGAAGACTAATTTTCAAACAGTCCTGTTCACTGATGAGTGCCGTGCAACCCTGGATGGTCCAGATGGATGGAGCAGTGGATGGTTGGTGGACGGCCACCTATTCCAACAAGGCTGCGACGTCAGCAAGGCGGTGGTGGAGTCATGTTTTGGGCCGGAATCATGGGAAGAGAGCTGGTCGGCACCTTTAGGGTCCCCGAAGGTGTAAAGATGACCTCTGCAAAGTATGTGGAGTTTCTGACTAACCACTTTCTTCCCTGGTACAGAAGGAAGAACTATGCTTTCCGTAATAAAATCATCTTCATGCATGACAATGCACCATCTCATGCTGCAAAGAATACCTCTGCATCAATGGCTGCTATGGGGATAAAAAGGAGAGAAAGTCATGGTGTGGCCTCCATCCTCCCCTGACCTCAATCCTATTGAGAATCTTTGGAGCATCCTCAAGCAAAAGATCTATAAGGGTGGGATGCAGTTTATATCCAAACAGCAGCTCTGGGAGGCTATTCTGACATCTTGCAAACAAATTCAAGCAGAAACTGTCCAAAAACTCACAAGTTCAGTGGATGCAAGACTTGTGAAGCTGCTATCAAATAAGGGGTCCTATGTTAAAATGTAACGTGACCTGTTAAAATGTTTAAAAAGTTAAAATGTTGTTATAAGTTTGATTGAAATAGCTTTTGATTTCAGTAAATATGCTGCAAACAAAACAAATGACAATTTTCAGTTCTTTACAACCTATAAAGTGTTTTGAAACTTACTGTGCGTAATAATTTGGAACAGTGTATCGTAAGTTTTTTATTTGTAAAAAAAAAATACTGTTATCATTAGGAGGTTTGTTCAATACAATTTGAATTGTACTCTTAATAGTTGATAACATGAGAATTATGCCGACTGTTATTTACATCAATTATTTAGGTAAATGAGAAAAATATAATTTGCATAATAATTTGGAACAGGGTGTAAACCTATGGCCCAGTCTCAGAAAAAGCTGTACATTGGGAACTTCAAAAGCTAGTATTTATGACATAACTGCCATTCAGGACCTGCTTGTATAGAAAGCTGATACACAATGTAGGTACCTTGTCTGCTTTTCCCATTTAATGGCTTGGGTTATTCCCTAAAAGAAAAAACATTCCATATAAGCAACGCACAAAGAAGTAAAACCTGGTCCAGAACAGGGGCGTTGCTAGGTCTCCAAAAGATCCGGGGCTGGAGCCCATGATAGATTTGATAGAAGTGGAGTAAATAAGATCACATGCTTAGGCGGCATACAGACCGATATAACTGACGCCAATGAACAATAGGTATATATGGGTATATATCAGGGCTCAACAAATCCTGGGCACCAGGAAATTATACCTGGCGCCTGGTTATTGTTGTCCCTGCATGGTGCCTGTATTTTATTTATTTATTAATTTATCCAGCGGAGCGCGAGGGAGCAGTGTGTGCACCGGCTGCACAGTCTTATAGTGTCTGAGCACTGAGTGTGCTCAGCAGAAACAGCAGCAGGGCACAGACCAGGCTAGAGTGAGGAATGAGGCCAGGAGGGGGACATATTGATAGATGCACTTTTTTTTATCGTAAAAAAAATTGCTGACTTGTGTGTAAGTGTATGTGAATGACAGTTTGTATGTGTGTGTGTGTGTGTGTGTATGACTGACTGCATGTGTGTGTGTGTAACTGATTGTGTGTTTATGTGACTGACTGTGTGTATGTCTGCCTGTGATCGACTGTATGTGTCTGTGACTGATTGTATGTGTTTGTCTGTCTGTTAATCACTCTATGTGTGTGTCTGTCTGTGACTGTGTGTGTGACTGACTGTATGTCTGCCTGTAACCGACTGTATGCGTGTGTCTGTATGTGTGTGTGTGCCTGTCTGTCTGTGACTGACTCCACAGCATTGTCAAAGACAGACTCCACAGCAATAAAACTCACAGTAATGTGCAGTGTGTGAGTATATCACACACTCATGCTGCACATTACTATACCATAATACACAATAAGGCACGCAAGAAACTCACATTACTCGAAGTTACACTTATACACATAAATACACAGCCACAAATACACACATAACTGAGCATACAAAATATTGTGTATGTTGCAAACACCATTTACCAGACTTTGAGAAAAAAAAAGTAGACCAACAGTCTCATAATATGCCATAATATAGGGGATATCACCCCCCCCCCCCCCACACACACACACAGACACCCATTCTTAACCCCCCCCACCCCCCCCCCCACACACACACACACATAGAAACTCTTACATAGACAACCTTACACTCACACACTCTCTTACACACACACACCCAGACAACCTAAAACAGACACACTTATACACACAGATGGCCTTTCCCACACAGATATTCTGCCACGCAGACACGTGTGTAAACCTGCAACTCTCACACACACATCATAAGTATTTTTTTTTTAATAAAAAGGGGTCAAAAACCTGGGGAGAATAGGCTGAGTTCTGAAGATATGCTCCTTCTACCAACCTCATAAAAGAGAGAAGTGCAGGGAATTGAGATGGGAATTCAGCTGAATGGGAGAATTTCTCCAACTCTGCTACTTTAGCCTTCAGTTTGAAATTCCCATCTCACTTCCCTGTAATTCTCTCTTTCATGAGTAAGCCCATAATATAATGAGCAGCTTATTCACTCATAATGTATGGGTTTAATACTATAATGAGGTAAATGGGATTTTTAATGCCATGTTTATGGACTTTTATTGCCATGAATATAAAGACTAAATATAAAGATGAATCACTATTATTTATATTGAATGTGATAATCAAGTGTGAAAATAATATGAGATGATAGCATTGTTTCACATTTTATTATCACATTCAATATGAATAATAGTAATTAATCACATTTTCTCCTAGTAATCTCACTGGGATTCACACTCACACACACTCATAACTCTGCCACTCACACTTTCACTCTCACACACTCTGCCACTCACACACAGATACGCGCACACTCATAACTCTGCCACTCACGCTTACACTCACTCACACACACTTACTCTCTTACAAACACTCACACTCTGCCACTCACACCAAGCCACTCACACATGTGCACACTCATAACTCTGCCACTCACACCCACTTACACTCTGCCACTTACATACATACACATGCACACTCATAACTCTGCCACTCACAAGCACTTACACTTTGCCACTGACATACACACACATGCACACTCATAACTCTGCCACTCACACCCACTTACATTCTTCCACTTACATACATACACACTCATAACTGTGCCACTCACATCAATATACGTGCAGACTCATACCTGCCACTCTCTCTTACACTCTGCCAGACTCACATTCAAAGCTTGAGGGGGCAGAGTTGCGCATGAGGGGTGGAGCCGAGCGTGAGGAGGCGGAGTCTGGTGCTGTCCAGCATCTAGATTGCAGCATGCAGGGGGAGGACCGAGCAAGAGGGGGCAGGGCCTAGCATTAGGGGGCATGGTCAGAGTCACCATCCGGGGCTATGGAGGGGAGATCCGGGGCTTCAGTAGCCCACCCCGCCCAGCGACGCCACTGGTCCAGAATGTCCTCCATGGCATCTCCCATCACCATACCTATATATATATATTTATATGAATTTTCATAATTGCCAACTTAGAAGGCTCCTGGTCCTGGGATAAGAGGCCAGATTAGCACCAAAATTAGACGTGTGTGACATGTGACATCATCAGATGCAAAAGCATTGGATGTAGAGGCTCAGAACAAGGCTTGGATAATAAAGTAATGGAAGGCAATGACATAACAGTCAATGTACACATGAGTCTACTCGATAAGGCCTCATTTATAAGTGGATTCATTTATAATCTATATTATATATTACCTAGAAGAAATCACAGGTATTCCTGATTTTTTTTAAATATTATCTTTATCATATGATATTGTCATTGTACAGCTACATAAAACAGGACAAGAATAATAGCATACATATACATAGTACAACATTATAATAAAAGTACATTCTACAAAAGTATACAATGCCTAAGCACAATCGCCCCCCCCAAAAAAAGGGAGCTCTGAACATAAAGGATCATTAGGTCCGCTTTAGTGATCTTGGTTTTAATACCTTTTGGTTATAGATATGGTGTGATGCTTGATGCCAGACTACACACAATTTAATAATGTGGTCTCGATGGCACTCAGGAGCGGTGAATCATGGAGCATTAATACATAGAAGTCATGTGATAAAACCCTCTGTCACTGGGGCTCCTGGAGAAGGCTGAGGGCCAACCCTGGGAAGAGGTACAATAGGGTTAGGATTAGTACCGCTACCGCAGTGGCTGTTTCATTGAATAAAATTAATCCGGCCACACACAGCATCTGGAGCTGTCTCACTCATTGCCTGGAGAGAACTTGCTGCAAACATGCTAATTGACAAGCAGAATATCTATATTGTTGCAAAGAGCTGCGTTACAGTGATACACTTTTATTGTTTAGTACTTATTATGTTCACTGTTGCCGCATCATTGCTACTTGACAAAGAAGAGAAATAAATCTTGTATTAGAAAAAACTACAGTGTTGACACACTTTCTGTTTTATATTGCCACTTGTATGTTTGCTGTCAAAGATTATGCCAGAGAAGATTCATATATTGCTCTATTGTCCATCATCAGTGTTTAAGAGGGGTCTATTTATTAACACTTGATTTCATTAAGTGCTGTTGGCGGAGCAGGTAAGAGATACAGAGGGGCATGTACTAAAAAAACGCAAATATATTTTATCTGCAAAACTTTTTTTGCACTTTGTTCCTATTGCAATGTACTAAACATTTAACACTCAAATAGTACATACGAGCAAATTGCGAATAAAAACCGGCATAATTACGAATAAAAACAGGCAATTTTGTGAATATATTTTCTACCTCTTTTGATAGAACTTGCCAAAAACTGGTGTAATTTTAACACACAAATATGAATTATTTTTCACAAAATATCCACAAAACTCTTTAGCATGCACAAATCTAATCGCAATTTATTAGCGCAACCGTAAAAATGCGTGCAAAATAAAAATAAACGTAAGAGACGCAAATCAGAGAAAACAAGCAAAAAATTTTACAAATAGTTACAAATTCCTCCTTACTCATGTTTTACCTACTTTTTTCCCCACTGCACTTGTTTAGTACATGACCCCCATAGGAGTGTTATGTTTACATTGAGCAGAGTAAGAAATAAAAAGGTTGGCTCCAGGGGACAAAACAGACTCTTTACAAGATATCCATAATGATGTTGCAGACAGGCAATATTTGGTCATAGGGGATAAGGGATCGCATACAAGAGCTGGTATCAGTGTCCAGCTACCAAGTGCCCATATGGGCAAATATGGTGCCACTATCTGGAAACATATATATGTTAAAACATTTCCAGATTGAATAAAGGATATGTATTTCCAATAAGTGTCTCTACTAAATAACACTGACATAATATGAAATAATTAATTAGTGTGAAGAGGTGAGAGTTCTGAGATGTGAAAAAAAAACTGATTGTGAGGCTCAAGGATTTGACAAGAGTGAACCAGGATGTGCAGGAGAATTGTAAACTGGATAAAATAAAGTGAGTGGGTAAAGGATATTATGAAAGGAATGATGGAATGAGTGAGAGAATGTAAATGAGTGTATGGTGAGATGGTGTATGAGAGTGAAGACATTTGTGTGATAAAAAATGTAGGAGGAAAAAGGCTTACAATATAACTAATTTTAAAAAGCACCATATTTTAACTTATAAAAATGTCTGTTTTTTATAATCTGGAAATGTACCCTACAGTTGTCCTTAAATTGCATTCTTATGTGTCCCATGTAACCACACAACAAAAGACTGAGTGAGATTCTCAGGCATAGCATTAATGTTCTGTAGTTCGATATATGCTGTTGTAGTATAGATTCAATAATCCATAGCTGACATATGAGTAGCTGGCTGAAGATAATGGGTGTTGTGATTCAACAACAACTGGTGAGCTACATGTGGGCACCACATTAGCTTTGCTTCTAGGACTCTGTCTATAGAAATAATTTAAGGTAAAATTACAGTTTAAGTGATTAATCTGATGGTGAGTAGTGTTGAGCGAACCTGAACCGCACTGTTCGGGTTCGTACCGAACATTACGGTTTTTGGACCCTGGACCCGAACACGGACATTCCACTGTATGTTCGTGTTGGAGTTCGGGGTTCGGCGATTACATTGTATGTAATGCTATTGGCTTTTTTGTGTGTGTGTGTGTATATATATATATATATATATATATATATATATATTTATATATATATATAAATTATATATAACATTGTATGTATATATATTTTGGGGAGGTTTGGGGTTTTTTACCATTTTTTGTTTGTTTTCGGTTTTAGCAGATCATGCTAAACACAACTGCATAATAGATCTAAACTAGGTTACAGATTACATACATCAACACATCAATGTTACTATTTAATAGAAAACCCATGATGAAAGCAAAAGGTTCTGTGTCTCAAGGAATACTTCGAGCTATGTTTAAATGTTTATATGGTAGCTACTGCTTTAAGTGGTCCCTCATGTGTGGTCTAATTTGAAAACTGAGAATATGAGCATTTAAATTACACAGTGCATACCGAGAAGAACACTTAGAGATTCTTAAAATGGCAGAAGCGTTGATGGTCTCATGCTATGCCCCCTGCTTAGAAATCAGTGCAGAGTGAAATTAGTGTGGCATACCTTAACCCATTCACAGCCGGAGGTTGTGCTTTGGTTTACCTCAGATGCGCTCAAAGATAACAACTTTAAATGGTAGAGTAAAAAAAAAAGTATACTATAATGAAGTGGTGCTAAGCTGTGGCTCTTCAGCTGTAAAGTATAACTCCCAGAGCGGTTGTACTCTTAACACTATGGTACCATGCCTGGTCAGTGATGTTATCAGCCCATGAGCGGGCAACAACCCTTTTTAACCAACTCTTAACTATTCAACGTTTCATATACCTACTTTTCTTCATTTTACCTGAATTCCATCAAATTTATTCCTAAGACCCCCAGCGACTGCACCTTTTTTATCCCATCCTGACATTTTGCTATGTGCCGCCTTTATGTAGAACTGCTATGGGTTTAGTACTAAGTTTAACGTTACCAGAATGGGTTTTATACATGTGAATAAACAGAACAGAATTGCAGAAAGTTTTTATTCTAACTATAAACAGGAAACTCATCCAATTAATGCCAAAAGGACTTATTTATATGTATGTTTACTGAACGGATCTATGGTGCAAGAGGGGATGTACATCGGTGGACCCATATTTTATAAACTAGCATTTTGAATAAAGTCAGTGTGCTCAATATATTCAGTATACAATATATCCTGATTAGTCCCAAATTAGATTTGGGTCGGGGACTTCAGTGGAGTATCACAAATCTCTGAAATGTGGTTTGTTAATATCACTGAATTCGGGCCCGGATCCAGATAAAAAAATAAAAAAAAGATTTTTTTAACTGAATGTGTGCTAATCCCACCTGAACATGCTCCAAATTCGGTAAAGATAGGAGGAATTTAGCCATTTCATTTCCCCTGATCTAAGCTACAAAAGATTTTAAAGTGCTTTTTTCACATGGACATGCCTATATACATGCCCTAATGTAATTTCCGATACAAATATCCAGTATTATGATATTTGTAAAATATATGAACTATGGACAAAAAACAAATACAAAACTTTCATGCAGCAAAATACATGTGCAGCTAAAATGTGTGTGTGTATCAGTGGTGGATCCAGGGGGCAAAGACCATACAGAGCCGTTGTGGGGGGGCATACCACAACGGGTGCAGAGGTGAAGGTTCGCCCCCACCCTGTGGAGCAGTGCAGGTTGGATCACTCGACGGGGAGATGCAGGCAGCATTGGCTCTGTGTGTGTGTTGTACACACTCAGAGTTCAATCAGTGCTACCTGCATCTCTACGCCAAGTGATCCGCCCTGTACTGCATCATGTAGGAGAGAGTAGGGGGAGAGGAGAGAACACAGGGGAATGGGGAGAAGAGAGAAAACAGGAGAGAGAGGAAAGAACGGGGGGAGAGGAGAGAACAGGGGGAAATGGGGGATAGAAAGGAGAAAACACGGGGGGAGAGGAGAAAACATGAGGAGAGAGTGGAGAGAACACGGGAGAGAGAGGAGAGTTCACAGGGGAGAAAGAGGAGAGGACACAAGGGAGAGAGAGGAGAGAATGGGGGAGAGAGGAAAGAACAGAGGGGAGAGAGAGGAGAGAACAGGGGAGAGAGTGAGGAGAGAATGGGGAGAGAGAGAGAGAGGAGAGAACATGGGGAGAGAACAGCGGGGAGAGAGGAGAGAACAGGGGGGAGAGTGAGGAGTGAACAGGAGGGAGAGAGAGAAGAGAACAGGGGGAGAGAAGAGAGAACAGGGGGAAGAGAGGAGAGAATGGGGGAGAGAACAGGGGGGAGAGATGAGAGAACAGGGGAAAGAGGAGAGAACACTAAAGGGAGGAAAAGAGAGGACACTGACGGGTGGGGGGAGAGGAGAGAGACTGAAATGGGAAGGAAGCACTGATTTAACTCTGATAAATCTTTCTTCCTCACTCTGGGATTTTTTTTATAAATGCTAAGTTTTTGTTTTTTACTTTTTTTGGCCACTTCTGCAGGGTGCTACAGTGGTGCTCTTACTGCCAAGTGTAATGCAATTTTCTATTGCCTTCAGTAGCACCATTTTTTTTAAATAATCCCATTTCTCCTATACTCCATTTAAACAGCTCCAGTCTGATAAGGAGTCCTTTATACATATTCTAATTTTAGAAAAGTAATTTTTTCTAAAATCTAAAACTTTTGTTATTAGATCCTAAAGATTCTAATCTTTCACCTACCATTATATCTGATACCAAATCACCATTTGTGAACACTAAAACTAATATGGCCTACTTTCGAGTTGGCTTCTCAACTACTTGTTTTAAAGACAATGTCAGTAGGGAATTTAGGATATATCTTAGAAAGTAATGTTATATAGATGTTTATACGATTTTATGTTTTTTGTATAACCAAAAAATGAATATAGATTATGAAAAAAATTGAAATGTCTTAAAAAATAATTAAAAATTATCTACATCCTGAACTATTGTTCATTGACATTCAATAAATAAAAAATATTTGTACATAGATGTAGATTATAGAATGTCAGTAAATGGTGTTCTACTAGTGATTAGATACATTGGGTGGTGGATCCCAGTGCCTGTGTTCTGAAAATATGTTCGAGTTCTTACCATCGAGTGAACCACGCATTCACAGTTCAATCAGTGGTAAGAACTGCATTCCCAGGAAGATTGTCAGAACAACTGCACGTCAGGAGCCTGAAGTTGGTGGGAATCGTCTTGGTGGTAAAGATACCCATGTTGGAGGTGGAAAAGAATGCATTGTTAGTGGTGGGTGCAGAACATATCACATCAACATTTGTATTGGGATTCATTCATGAAAGAGGGGATTGCATGAGAAATGGATATTTGCCCTTTTTTTTAATGAATGAAGCCCTGTCTGTTATACATGATTCTACTGTTGGTCTATGTTTTACTTACCGGAAGCAGGTGAAGAGGAAGCTGCAACCAATGCCAGCAGAGGCACCCAACCTGGTGAAGTCCAAGGAGAAGCTGCCAGTTGTTTTGTGTCTTGTACAGGGCATGGAAGGACATCATCAGTTGTTGCAGGGAGTTAAAGGGGCTCAGCAGAAGGTGCTAAGAGTGAGAGAACAGTGTTAATACATGTGAAATAAAATGCAGAAAACATGAATGGATGTTACCACGATACCTACAACAATCTATTTCTGACTCCTGTTCTCCCTCAACCCCCATAATGGCAGTTGAAGTCCATCAGGTCAACTATCTCTAGAGAGCCAGCACCAGGGTGTCTGGTGACAGCGGCTGCCCTGGTTAGCTTCCTGTTCACCTTCCTCTTGATTCATAGTATCTGAAAGATATGAGTAGAACATTGCAATTGGTTTAATATCCTATTTATACATATACATCTGTCTATACACATCTATCTATCCGTACATGTACATTTTGCTCTCTACATATATACTCACTAATGTTCATGTGCTACTACATATCTAATACTACTGTGACATTGATATGTACTGCAACACCAATTGCCATTTTACATTTTAATTGCTGTAATGTGCTGCCCACTCACCCTCTCATCAGCTTTTGTGTGGCATCAGCATCTCCATGTGTGCCAGCCTTATGCAAGCTATCATTGACACAGCTATAACATGTTACATAAATTACAGGCATGTGAACTATGTGCAATTTGAAATGTGACCTATGGTGATGGGAGTATTTTAAATTTACCTTTTCTTCACCATCTCCACAGACTGGTTGTTCCCACCAACTTCATTGACATAATCCACGACCTCCTGCCAGATGTCATTCCTCCTCCTCAGTCTTGTCTTCTTGGCTGATGCACCTATCACCCAGTTGTAGTGTTGGCACAGCTCACGAGTGCCCTGTTGTCCTCAACAAAAACCTCAGAGTATAGTGTTTTTTCCTTTGCTTTCCCCTCTCTGCTGCTTCCTGTGTCCTGGTCCCCCCTTCCCTACTTTTTGGCTTGACATCTTTTTAATTTCTGCTGGCTGGTAATCCTGCTTTAAAATGATGGTCTTGCTCATTATTTATACACAGATTCATGGACAGTGATTGGCTGCAAGTTTATTCTATCAATATTGTGTATCAATTTCTTGATGCTGGGCCTATTTCCTATGGGGGTTCAGTTTATTTCGGCCAATTTGTTTTGTGTGAAATATCTCTGATAGGATATAATGGGAATTTTTAGGCTACCACTTGGGTTCGGTGCATGTAGGGCATATTTTGGATGGATTCAGTTTGGGCACACATTGGTGTAGAACCGGCTATGATTTCTGAATTGCAAGCATTTTCGGAAGTACATCAGCTACTTGGGTAGATCAATGTGGGTCCCAATGTGCCACCAATGTGCTCATGTCCACAATTTGGAGGCACCATTTTGGGGTCTATTATTGGCACATATTGCATCAATCCTCTGGTGTAATAGTGAATCAGAAGCTATATAATTATACATAACCTGCAAAAAATGAAATTGTATTACTATTTATGCACGATTGGTGCACTGGAGCTTTCTCTAGTAGTAATGCAGACATTAATTCAGATGCAACTGTGTAACTTTCCATCTAGACTTTTGTATATATAACTCCTTTATTTCTCTATATCTCTATTTATAGCACTTTGGGAGTGGCCAGAAAAATATTGTTGTACTAGTTTCTACATCTACAGTAACATCATATATTTTCCCCATTTTGAACAATTTTAGAAGAAATTAGATTTTCTTCATAGACATCTGTAATCAGATGAATAATACCGTGGAAAATGTTTACTCCGTTAGCACTTTTTTCTTGGCAGATATTTTATAAGTGGGGGTTTAATTTGAGATTTAATGTCCTCATAGAGGTAGTGAAAGCTATTCATTTTTCCGCCAATGTCTACTGTAGACATAAGTCAAGCTCGATCAATCATTTTGTTTTGTTGTCATTAATGTGATTTGTAAATGTTACTGTGTAGGTGGGAAATACAGACAGATATTGAAGAATAGTAGAGGTGTATCAATAGAACAGAGAAAAACATTATGGTCAGAAAGCAATCTAAGAGAACATCTCTGTTTTTTCATAATTAAGCAGACCGTCATTGTGTATGTTACTTAACACTAACAAATTCAATTTAATAAATAATTGGATGGAATTTAGAATGTTGATTTTGTATGCAATAGCTGTGACTTAATCAAAATGTTTTAATCAGTTACAAAAAAAAACAGAAAGGAAAGAGGAAAAAAGCAACAACCATTCCATAATTATGCAGGGGAGACAGATCTCCACTGACAGGGAGAGTGATACGTATGAAAAGCAGAGTTGGGTTAACTAATAGATTAGTATTAGCATATCAGAGGGCCAGCATATCAGTTTTACATAGTTTGCCTCTCATATTCCTTTATCCAACAGTGTCATTAGACTATCCCACTTATTGTGGGGTCAGAGCAGATGGCTCATTGTCAGGAGAATCAGGTCAGGCCACTTTATCTAATGAGCAATGTGGTCCAAGTTTAGTTTTCCCCCAACTGGAGCATTAAATAGCCAAAAATGTTAGGTAAGTAAGAGAACACAAAAAAGACTTCAGCTGAGGTACGGGGCACAATATGTTCCACTACTGGCTAGTCATGGAATTACACTGGATGAAAATAGAAACTGGGGATGGGTGGCAGGAGAAAGGAATAGTTTGTGTTTCATCTACAAATAATATTATTGTAAATATCAGGGTGATTGAGAGTAGATGAGGCCCACTTTTGACAGCTCTGCCAATTTACACTGCACCTCCACATCTCACAGCCCATGCACGTCCAAATATCCTACACATATGCTCACATTTTAGTCACAAAGCTGTCTTTTATAAAGTTAAATAGATCAATATCATTTTTATAAACATAAATGGATGCAAATCTCAGTTTAAAAAGAAGACTAGTTTAACATTCCCTACATCAATTAATGTAGATGAATACACCCTCAAAGATTCTAATAGATTAACATTCCGCTACCATGACCAGGTAATGGTTCCATGTAATAACACTCATGTGATTGTCATTTCCTGCACAGAAAACATGGTCTTCTTCTCGGGTTCTTGAACTTGGCACGCCTTTCTTGACAGTGTTATGGAAAATAGTAATTCCATCTATGGGGTTGCCACCCAGCCGGTAAAAAATCGGCTTGCGGCCCATGTTAAGTTTATGGAGGTAAAAGCATCACTGGAATTCATTTGAAGAAATGGGGGCAACCTTAAGTATTACTTCCAATGAATTTGGAAACATTCCATATTTGTTTTGTGGTAATTTTGCTATCTCCTTAAAGTTGTATTAATAAAAAAAAAAAAGATAAACAAGTGCAATTTCTGCTGCAAAAACAGTTAAAACTTACATACGAATATACACAAAAAAAACATATTTTAAAATGCTATGTAAGAGCAGATGTGTTGATATTTTTGAGAAGCACCAAGCACTCCCCAATTAATTTCAGACACATAATATTTTTAACAAATCATTTTTTTTCTCTATAGAGATGCTACAGTTATCATTACAACATGTGTAAATTATTAATAATGATTCTTCTAATTTGTCTTATCTGAAATATGTTGACAGAAGGGACACGGTGAGAATTTAATTTAAGGTTTATCTCTGTAGTAATTAATTGTGTGGGATCTCTTTGACTTTTTGTGAGTGATGTGTATTGCATCCTTTATTCTCTTATAAATGAGTTTCCTTAGAGTCTGGGTTATGGTCTCTGTATAGCTAACAATACTTTATACTTGACTGACTGTATGGAAGACTTTTTTTTTTTTTCAAGCTTTTGCAATTTAAAAACTATTTAAACCATGTTGGGATTATGTATAAAATTGGTGTAATTTGTTGCACCATTAATTAATCTAACAAAATATTTGGTACAAATCAGTACAAAAATTTTTTTATACAAATTCTATTTGCCCACACACGTGTCAGGTGCAGTCTACAAATTACATATGAAATTGTTTTGAGCCCTGCCCGATAATTTGTGTGTGGGACTTTTTATGCATAGCTCCCTGTATGTTTCTAGTTTCCTATTAATAAATTGTGGAATTACCTGGTGACATCCATGGAGTTTAGTAAAGCAAAGCAGGGTGGTGGAGATGTATTTCAATCAGTAGATAAGACATAATGAGCTATCTTGCTAATCACATTACCTATTAAAATGTGTCCATTACAGCAGATATATTAAATTCATCTATTCCTACTTGGTTAATTATTTCCCCCTACTATGGATCATTATGGTGATTCTAATGGCCCTATATATTCAAATTTGAATTTGGCAGAGCAAAGATTGTAGCCTCAAAGTCCCAATTATTTCCTATGGGAAGTTCAAGGTTACTTTTTTGTTTTTAAAAATAGCCAGTTCCCATAGAATATACTTAAAAAAAAATAAAAAATTAAATAATGAATTTTAAAAATAGATAAATAAATAAATAAAATACCTATCCGTGTTCTTCAACTTCTGAAATCAATTACCCAGACAATTACCAACCTGTACAGATCAATTACCACAGATTGATTTGCCCTGGTTTGCCTTTCTCCAGGTACAATGCTTTCCTAAACGCCAAACACAACATCTCACTAATCACGACTAGGTGAACCACCTTGAAATCTTAACTAGATCAGGCACTCAAAAGCTCCTTAATACCAGCCACATCTACAAAGTGCTTAAATCTACTCTTAACCACTTTCCACAATTGGATTGTGCTGGCAAAATGAAAACCACTTTCGTTACATGTAAATAACTTCCAGCTACCATATTTCCCCTGAAAACCGGGTCTTATATTCATTTTTGCTCCAAAAGCCGGGTTAGGGCTTATTTTCGGAGGATGTTTTTAGGAGGGAAAATGACTTAATGTCATATCCGCAAGACAAATTCCGATATGCGGACCTCTCTGCATCTGACAGTGGATAGGGCAGTGCATCCCCATTCTTAAGGTGGCCCTCTGCCACTTCTTAAAGCGGCCACCTGCATCATTTTAAAGTGACTGCAGCCAGGGCCGGTGCAAGGATTTTCGTCTACACAGGCGAAGGTGCATTTTGGTGCCCCCCTGCTCTGATCCGCCACGCCTCCCACACCATTAAGCCTCCTTACATTTTATATATATATATATATATATATATATATATATATATATATATATATATATATATACGAATAATGTATAGTGTAGAAAATAAATACATCTAAATATTCAACTCGCAGGCTCTAAATGTGTCACACATTGAAACCCTTAAACACAAAGACACCCTTGCAGTCACACACAGAGACACCCTTACCACTTACACACACACAGTTACACCAATTCACACATAACCTGAGACACACTATTTTGCCACTCAATATGCCAGTATTTAGCCCAGGGGTCCTCAAACTTTTTAAACAGGGGGCCAGTTCACTGTCCCTCAGACCGTTGGAGGGCCGGACTATAGTAAAAACAAAAACTATGAACAAATTCCTATGCATACTGCATATATCTTATTTTGCAGTGAAGAAACAAAACGGGAACAAATACAATATTTAAAATGAAGTAAAGTTAAATCAACAAACTTACCAGTATTTCAATGGGAATATTATGCCAGTCAGAGCCCAGTAATATTATGCCAGTCAGATGCCCAGGAATATTATGCCAGTCAGAGCCCAGTAATATTGTGCCAGTCAGATGCCGAGGAACATTATGCCAGTCAGAGCCCAGTAATATTATGCCAGTCAGAGCCCAGGAATATTATGCCATTCAGATGCCCAGGAATATTATGCCATTCAGATGCCCAGGAATATTATGCCAGTCAGATGCCCAGGAACATTATGCCAGTCAGAGCCCAGTAATATTATGCCAGTCAGAGCCCAGGAATAGTGTGCCAGTCAGAGCCCAGTAATATTATGCCATTCAGATGCCCAGGAATATTATGCCAGTCAGATGCCAGGAACATTATGCCAGTCAGAGCCCAGTAATATTATGCCAGTCATAGCCCAGGAATAGTGTGCCAGTCAGAGCCCAGTAATATTATGCCAGTCAGATGCCCAGGAATATTATGCCAGTCAGAGCCCAGTAATATTATGCCAGTCAGATGCCCAGGAATATTATGCCAGTCAGAGGCCAGTAATATTGTGCCAGTCAGATGCCCAGGAACATTATGCCAGTCAGAGCCCAGTAATATTATGCCAGTCAGAGCCCAGGAATATTAAGCCATTCAGATGCCCAGGAAAATTATGCCAGTCAGATGCCCAGGAATATTATGCCATTCAGATGCCCAGGAATATTATGCCAGTCAGAGCCCAGGAATATTATGCCATTCAGATGCCCAGGAATATTATGCCAGTCAGATGCCCAGGAATATTATGCCATTCAGATGCCTAGGAATATTATGCCAGTCAGATGCCCAGGAATATTATGCCAGTCAGAGCCCAGGAATATTGTGCCATTCAGATGCCCAGGTATATTGTGCCAATCAGATGCCCAGGAATATTATGCCAGTCAGATGCCCAGGAATATTATGCCAGTCAGAGGCCAGTAATATTGTGCCAGTCAGATGCCCAGGAACATTTTGCCAGTCAGAGCCCAGTAATATTATGCCAGTCAGAGCCCAGGAATATTAAGCCATTCAGATGCCCAGGAAAATTATGCCAGTCAGATGCCCAGGAATATTATGCCATTGAGATGCCCAGGAATATTATGCCAGTCAGATGCCCAGGAATATTATGCCAGTCAGAGCCCAGGAATATTATGCCATTCAGATGCCCAGGAATATTATGCCAGTCAGATGCCCAGGATTATTATGCCATTCAGATGCCTAGGAATATTATGCCAGTCAGATGCCCAGGAATATTATGCCAGTCAGAGCCCAGGAATATTGTGCCATTCAGATGCCCAGGTATATTGTGCCAATCAGATGCCCAGGAATATTGTGCCATTCAGATGCCCAGGAATATTGTGCCAGTCAGATGCTCAGGAATATTATGCCAGTCAGATGCCCAGGAATATTATGCCAGTCAGAGCCCAGTAATATTGTGCCAGTCAGATGCCCAGGAACATTATGCCAGTCAGAGCCCAGTAATATTATGCCAGTCAGATGCCCAGGAACATTATGCCAGTCAGAGCCCAGTAATATTATGCCAGTCAGAGCCCAGGAATATTATGCCATTCAGATGCCCAGGAATATTATGCCAGTCAGATGCCCAGGAATATTATGCCATTCAGATGCCCAGGAATATTATGCCAGTCAGATGCCCAGGAATATTATGCCAGTCAGAGCCCAGGAATATTATGCCATTCAGATGCCCAGGAATATTATGCCAGTCAGATGCCCAGGAATATTATGCCAGTCAGAGCCCAGGAATATTTTGCCATTCAGATGCCCAGGAATATTGTGCCAGTCAGATGCCCAGGAATATTGTGCCAGTCAGATGCCCAGAATATTATGCCATTCAGATGCCCAGGAATATTATGCCAGTCAGAGCCCAGGAATATTGTGCCATTCAGATGCCCAGGAATATTGTGCCAGTCAGATGCCCTGGAATATTGTGCCATTCAGATGCCCAGGAATATTGTGCCAGTCAGATGCCCAGAAATATTATGCCAGTCAGATGCCCAGGAATATTGTGCCAGTCAGATGCCCAGGAATATTGTGCCATTCAGATGCCCAGGAATATTATGCCAGTCAGAGCCCAGGAATATTATGCCAGTCAGTGCCCAGTAATATTATGCCAGTCAGATGCCCAGGAATATTATGCCAGTCAAAGCCCAGGAATATTATGCCATTCAGATGCCCAGGAATATTATGCCAGTCAGATGCCCAGGTATATTATGCCAGTCAGATCCCAGGACTATTGTGCCATTCAGATGCCCAGGAATATTGTGCCAGTCACATGCCCAGGAATATTGTGCCATTCAGATGCCCAGGAATATTATGCCAGTCAGAGCCCAGGAATATTATGCCAGTCAGATGCCCAGGAATATTATGCCAGTCAGTGCCCAGTAATATTATGCCAGTCAGATGCCCAGGAATATTATGCCAGTCAGAGCACAGGAATATTATGCCATTCAGATGCCCAGAAATATTATGCCAGTCAGATGCCCAGGAATATTATGCCAGTCAGATGCCCAGGAATATTATGCCAGTCAGAGCCCAGGAATATTGTGCCATTCAGATGCCCAGGAATATTGTGCCAGTCAGATGCCCAGGAATATTGTGCCATTCAGATGCCCAGGAATATTATGCCAGTCAGAGCCCAGGAATATTATGCCAGTCAGAGCCCAGGAATATTGTGCCAGTCAGATGCTCGTTATACCTCCCTCCTCCCCTCTTCCCAAGACCCCAGTACTTACCTCCATGCTGCTGTTCAGGTCCGTGGCTGAGAGGGAAGCGCTGTGCGCTCCCCTCAGGCCGTGCGCATTCAATAAAGTGTGTTGAAAAAAAAAGTTTCAACACACTTTATTGAATGCGCCCGGCCTGAGGGGAGTGCACAGCGCATCCCTCTCCGCCACGGACCTGAACAGCAGCATGGAGGTAAGTAAACGGGCCTGGGGGAGCGGGCGATTTTCCCGCCCCCCCATTGGGGCGCCCTAAGGCAGCCGCCTGTGCTGCCTTATGTTAGCGCCGGCCCTGACTGCAGCCCCCAGCCAGGCAGCCTACCCAGAATTCTCCCGGTATCCCGGTAGGCCAGTCCAGCCCTGGTGTTAAATCAAGTACTGAATTATGTTATTGTATTTTTATTTATTGCAATGAATGTACTAAATGCGTCCGTCTGCCTGACAGTCTAAACTGGGGCTTATTTTTAGGGTAGGGATTATATTATGAGCTCCTACACAAGCATGCAATTACGTATAGACCACTACGTATATCTGTCCCCATAAAGGCAATATTTAATAGGAATTATACAAACTCATTCCTGCCCAAAATGCCAAAGCCCTGGAGCAGATCTACTTCACAATTTATGGAGCTGCCCACAAATCCAGGATTTCTGTAGTGACAAAAGAAGATATCTCAAAGGCCTGGTTTTACACGATATCGTGCTCACCCTTGCAGCGGCTATTAGGAATTCTTGACTCTATTAGACCTGGTATGAACATTTAAGAGAATTGTTGGTGTTTTTCTCTTGTTCATGCTTGTTGTTAAAAATGAAAATGCAAATAAAAAGATTTAAACCTTTTTTCAATAAATATATAATATATGTTATATATTACAGTAATGTAAGAAAATATATTATAAAATCATAACCTATATACAAAAAATCATAAATATAAAATATATGTAAATACATATTTTGTATGTAACATATGTATAGTGACACCCCGCTATCTGCAGCTTCCTCCCCTGCGGTTTCCCACAGCCGCGGTTGACCATCGCCTAGAAGTAACTCAAAGTAATCACGTGAGTTCTCGCCCAGGAAGTTAAATTACCCTTTGTTCAATCAGTATGCTACGTATGCAATATATCCAGTGTTCGCTACGATTATCTGTGGGTTTGGCCATCCACGGAAGGCTTAGAACCTGTATGTTAATATACAAACATAGAAACATAGAATGTGTCGGCAGATAATAACCATTCGGTCCATCTAGTCTGCCGAATTTTTTTTGAGCACTTTTATTAGTCCCCCGTTCCCGGCTGTAATTTCTGACCAAGTTCATCTACAATTGCCGAATTTGGGCTGAAATCAGCCATATTTAATAGCCGTATTATGTGTTTTTCCATAATTCAGCTGTTAACTCCAATATGGGACAATTGTGACCCAATTTGGAGCTACCTAAATTGGGCTCCTTAGTGGTTGAATCAAGGCCCATCGTCTTGGGCTTTCATGTATTTTTAAAAGGTGTACTGCAGATTGTAACATTTCTATTTCTAGTGCAAACACATTGATGCTCTGATAATAATTCTTTTTACATTTGTATTGATATTTTTCTACTTTACATGAATACTTTTATTGGCATTTTTGTAATAAGAGTTTCTATCTATGTCCATGTCAGTTTTGCCTATCGATAAAAGAAAGATCTGCTGGAATTATTTCTGAACTATTGTCATGTTTTTCAGGATACTTTTCAAACAGCAACAACAAATTTATTTATTTGTTTTACAATCAATCTTCTCGTCTAACACCTGTCTCTTTGTTGTCTCATTTCTGTTCCCATAACAGTGCCTTTGAATATTCAGCCAAGTGTAAAAGCTTACCTGTATTTCCATGCCTCATTGACTGTCCAAATGTCATCTTAAAACATATTATTTTTGTCTGTTACTTCCAATTTCAAACCTTCTCACTTTTCCTGCAGGGCCCACAGAGTGAATGATGTGACTTTATCAGAGCTCCAAATCTCTGTTCCAACTAGCTATTTCTGTACTCTTATGCTATAGTGTTTATGTGTTTTTCTGTTTTATATATATATATATACATACATAAAATGTAATTTTTGTTAGTAACTCTACACAATTTGTATTACTTCAATAAGCAATTTAAATACTACATAACTTTTTTAATTTTGTATTTATTTTCATTTAAATATACAAAATATACACAATACAAGATTCATCAGTATACCAGAATAAATTAATACTTTGCGACAATGATGACAAGATGTAAAATACAAACAAGACACAAAAAAATACAGCCAGGAAGTCATAAGAGAAAGAGGGTCCATATCCTCCCAACAGCACTCACAGGACTAACCCCAGTACCCAGATTGCACTCACATAACCTAGATTTGTACACACAGAATTTACCCCAGCACCTAGATTTGCACTCATAGATTTTATCCTAGCACCCAGGTGCATCAGAGGAGCTCCCCGAATCTGTGTGGTTTGCAGTTGCTAGGGAGTTTATCGTGAGAGGCAGCAGCCTACACGGCCTCACCAATAAGCACCCAATGTCTGGTGTAGCCAACTTCAAAGTCTTTTCAAACTTCTTTGACTTCTTCCACATGTTGTCAAGTATGGTGGGGTGTCAAGCAGTATTTTTATGCAAAAAGTAGTATATTTCTGACCACTATGCCTGGAGCTAAAGAGAAACACGTCCTCTCCTGTACGTAGCTGGTCTATATATTTAGAATGCAACGTCATAAAAGTCCCTATTGGTGTAATGGTCAGGTGTCCTAATATTTTTGTCCACATGAGACAAGACTTCTTTTGTGCAAAAAAAACCAAACATATTCCTTAATAATGTATGATGTTCACTTTATTAATATACCAGGAAAGTTAATTCCTAATGACCACTTACATACTGGAGATTTGAAAAGTCAGGGCTTGAATGCTATGTTATCTCCCATAGAGTTATTTGTAAGTTTGTTAACATCATTAAGGATCTTTAGGTTTAACAGACTGATAAACAATATCAAAAGTCATGGATTATTGATGTTCACTAGAAAGCATTCGGCATACTATAGTAAAAAGCCTCATGTCATGTGTCTGAAGTACCCAACACATTTCACTCTGCAATATCGTGCTCAGAAAGATTATTTATACAGCACATTATTTCAAACATAAGAGGTTTCAGTATGTAAATCACTATAAATAAATATTGTGAAAGTTGTAAATCAACACATGGAGAAGCCCATTTAATAAGACATAATAATAATAATAATAATGTGAGGTGGATGGAGAAGTGCTCACTCACACAGATTTAGACAGATTTGTGAACAATATTTGAGAGAAATAGGCCTTTTGTGTACATAGAAAAAGTCTTAGATCTTTGAGTTCAGCTCATGAAAAAATGGGGGCAAAAACAAAAGTATTGTGTTTATAATTTTGTTCAGTGTATATATATAAAGAACTGCAAGTCCATAAACAAATCCTTTCTACTGCTGCTTTGTACCAATACCGAAAATAAGGTCGGTAACAGTAATTACCTATAATTGGATAAAGTGGTCAATAGCAAAAGGCGTTTCAAACGCAACACACGATACACACACATGCTTAAAATAGACCAAAATTCCCATTATTCATAAACAAGTAACGTGATTTTGGTATGCATCAAAGGCTGCCTACCTGAACACCGATGAAGGCACACCAGGTGTCGCATATTAGGTGTTTGCGCTTCTTTTCCAAGGAATAGCAATACACAAGTGAATGTTTTACCACTAACCACACCTTCTGGTGCCTCATCTTGATAACATTTTAACTGAGCTTAAAATGTTGCGGTTTACTATACTAAAAATTAATACCTTTATGTAAGTATGTGTTAACCATCTAAAAAATTGTGTAAATATGGTATATACAATGTTAGAAACCGACAAAACCAGCATCCACATGTACCATATGTATACTTTTTGCCTTTCCATGTCCCATATATAGTAATAAAGTCTTGCTGTATTGAAATGTTACCTGATGTGTTACGGTAATATGATAGCCTGCACTCACTGGCAGACACCAGGGTAGTATGAATGTAGAAAGAAATACCTACAGGAAATCCCAGATGCATCCAGTGAAATCAATATGTTTTATATATCTCAAAAAAAAACAAAAACAAAAACAAATAGAAAATTGCATCAAAAATCATAATAATGTTCTGTCGCTAATAATCTCATGTGTTACTTCCCAAATAGGGTAATTTGCAGCACCTGTCAAGCAAAACGTCACTTAAGATCTTGATGTAAGTCCAAATTTGAAAACAACGTACGTAAAAAGACACAGGTAAAAACCATCTCAAAACACAGACTACAGTCTGATCTGTATAATAGTGTTTCCTCTGGGCTGCAACAGCTGGCTGTCCCAATAGCATTTTTTGGAGATAATAATGCCTACTGTTGATAAGATGAGTTTAAAGTTCCTACAGAGGAACCAACCGCTAAGGTAACAAATGTCTATTACTACTTTAATATCATCGAAATGCACAGATGATAATAAAATAAGAAATAAGAAAATAAATAAAATATAAAATAAAATAAAAACTTAATAATAAATGTAAAAGCAGGTGACCCTGATATAATGATTAAGAAATATGCAGCTTAATTGCTCTAATTTTTCTTATCAAAGCTGAGTTTGTAGGGAAATTCACCAATTTTACCTAAGCATGAATGGCATTATCAGATCTTCAGGTACCAGTTACATCACTCTGATCTCAATCCTCGGGATGGAAGATACACAACATTTTTTCTTACTCCTATCATTTTGCTAGATGATACACAAAGATGATTGGTGAATACCATATTAATTAGAGAAGTTCTAAAACTGATGCAAATTTACGTCTATAAAGCACCGAATTGCTCAGTCCTGCACTTTAACATCAGGTTATAAGGAAACATAATCATGGGGCAGCAACTAAATGGACACAAATACATAAGAACATTTTCGTTCATTATGTTGCATATTCTTATGGAACTAGGTGTCTGATAATTTAGTGCATATGTTAAACAACAGGCTTTTTCAGTACATTTTAAGATGATTGTTTCTGCCTTAGCCCTTGCTTCAGTGCCATAATTAAATCTTCCCTGCCATGCTAGTAGTCTAACCAATTACTTTGTATAGATCTTGGTAAACATTCATATATCATCTGCCTTCCTCCCAAGCTTCTTACACAATGCGCATTTGGAAAAAATAATTTGAGGACACCTGAAGATTGAGCGTGTGGGCATCACTATGTCGTTCTAACATAGGGCACCTGGAAAGGGTGTTGAAAATGCATATATGAATTTTAATGACAAATTAAACACAGATATAAAAGTATAGCCAGCAGCCCAGTCTGGGCTTTTAAAAAAAAAAAAAAAAAAACTTTATTTCTAAGGTATAAAAACACTGAAAAATAGCAGCAGTAGGCAAAACGATACTATTTTACCATTACAAAACTTAAAGGCAGGAATTAAGAAAAAAAGGGGAAGGATACACTTTCTCAACAAGGTCCTCTCCCTTTTCAAGGCTCCTCAACCTTTTCTCACCCAGGGCACACCAAAGCTCTTCCCAGAATTCCATGGCACACCACAAGCAAAAATGAAGTTATAAAATCAAGTGCATACACAGAACATAAGAACTAGATGCCTTTATTGACCTTTAAAACCAAACAAGTGAGCAAAATAAATAACGAACACAAAAACCAAGACAAGTGCATTACAAATTATAAATAGAAAAAACAAACCAGTGCATTACCAATGATAAACAGACAAACAAAACCAGACACATCCAATTTGCCCATTAGTATGCCAGTATTAGTTTGTCATTAATATGCCAGTATTACTTTTGCCATAAATATGCCAGTATGACTTTTGCCATTAATATGCCAGTGTTATTTTGCCATTAATAAAGCCACAGCCAATTTTCCCAATAATATGCCAGTATTTTTTTGCCATTTAATATGCCCTAGCAAATTTGCCCAATAATATGCCAGTATTATTTTTCCATTAATATGCCCCAGCCAATTTGCTCAATAATATGCCAGTATTATTTTGCCATTTACTATTCCCCAGCCAATTTGCAAAATATGCAAGTATTATTTTGCCATTTAATATTGCCCCAGCCAATTTGCCCAATAATATGCCAGTATTATTCTGCCATTTAATATGCCCGAGACAATTTGGCCAATAATATGCCACCGTCCTCTCCCCTTCCCCAGTACTCAATTCCTTGTTGCTCCGTGTCCCCGGTCGTCTCCTCTGTGCAGTCTTCCCTCCTGCACGGAGGAGGTAAATGTAGTCTAAGTCAACATCGGGCTCTTTTCTCTGGGTCTGGCAGCCAGCATCCGCTTGATACGGCACACCACCCAATATCCAGCGGCGCACCAGTGTGCCACGGCACTGGTTGCGGTGCACTGAAATGTTTATATAGGTCAGACTGGCACTGCAATTTTTTTTTTAAAGGGCCGGGATGGTATTTATCGCCCATCCCCTCCTGATGGCGGCCATGACTGTAAGTATCAGATCCTTTTTAGTAGACCTCCTGCCTTACCCTACTTCAGAAAACACAGGGATGCAATAAATTTGTAGATCAGAACAATTCAAACCTTAGACGATGGTGTAAACAGTTCTCTCCCAATGTCAGAAGAAGGACTGGGGGTGGAGAAAGACATGATGAGCCAAATACTGAATCTGCCGACTAAAGAAGACTTTTACAGTCTTGCCACACAGTCCTTGACTTTCCCTCCTGGTATGCTGAATCTGGCATTACATTCCACTATGCTATGTCTCAGTACCAGTGGCTGTGTGTCCAGTATCCAGTATCTCAGTATCAGTGGCTGTGTGCAGCACCCTGTATCTCAGTACCAGTGGCTGTGTGTCCCTTAGCCAGTATCTCAGTACCAGTTGCTGTGGGCCTGGTATCCAGTAGCTCAGTACCAGTGGCTGTGTGTCCAGCATCCTGTATCTCAGTACCAGTGGCTGTGTGTCCAGTATCCAGTATCTCAGTACCAGTGGCTTTGTGTCCAGTATCCAGTATCTCAGTACCAGTGGCTGTGTCCAGCATCCTGTATCTCAGTACCAGTGGCTGTGTGCAGCACGCTGAATCTCAGTACCAGTGGCTATGTGACTAGTGAATCTCCATTTAGTGAACTTAATTCTTATCCTGTGTACTTCCTTAAGCAGTATTTGGATAGAGATGCAGCGATTTTCCTTTTCTGTAGTGCCCAGTGCTGTATTTACCGCGAGGCATCCTAGGGCAGCACTGAAAAAAAAAAAAAAAAAAAATCTGGCCCTTTAAAAAAAAAAAAAGACCGCGCTTGCAGGCAGAGACGGAGGTGAGAAGGGATCGGAAGATCCCCCCTCTCCTTCCCTCTGCTGGCAGGCTGCACGGGGAGCCGAACAGGCAGCACAGAGAAACCTCCGTGATGCCTGTTCGGCTTTCCGTGCAGTGTGACACGGAAGTGCCGACAGTCACGTGACCCGCGCGCTGACGTCATATGCGCGACGGGTCACGTGACTGGGAGCCTGACAGGCAGCATGGAGGAGACCATGCTGCCTGCCACTAACCACCAGGGAAAACCGGTAAGTGCTGGGGAAATGGGGGGATTTGGGGAAATTGGCTGGGGGTTATTAAATGGCAAATAACACTGGCATATTATTTGGCAAATTAGCAGGGGCATATTAAATGGCAAATAACACTGGTATATTATTGGCCAAATTAGCAGGGACATATTAAATGGCAAATAACACTGGCATATTATTGGGCAAATTAGCAGGGGCATATTAAATGGCAAATAACACTGGCATATTATTGGGCAAATTGTCTGGGGCTTATTAATGGCAAATAACACTAACATATTATTGGGCAAATTGGCAGGGGCATATTAAATGGCAAATAATACTGGCTTAATATTGGGCAAATTGGCTGGGACATATTACCGGTAAATGGCAGAATAACACTGGCATATTATTGGGCAAATTTGCTGGTTAATATTAATGGCAAATTATACTGGCATAATATTGGGCAAATTGGCAGGGGCTGATTAAATGGCAAATACTGCGTTATTATTGGGGAAATTGGCTGTGACTTATTAATGGCAAAAAATACTTGCATATTATTGGGCAAATTGGCTGGGGCATATTAATGGCAAATGATACAGGCATTTTATTGGGCAAATTAGCTGGGGAATATTATGGCCAAATAATATTGTCAATGTGTATGTAATGGGGTGATAGAGGCATGTAAATGGGATGATGGGGCATGTCCTTGGTGTGCAACGTGGGTTATGGGTCATGTTGTGGGTGTGCATCGTGGGTAGGGGGGGTGCCCAAAATTTGTCTGCCTAGGGCAGCACAAAACCAAGATACACCACTGGTAGTGCCCACGGCTAAACCAAAGATATCTCTGATTTGGACCAAAGATCTCCTATTACCTTTCAAAGGCCTGGCCTCGGGTTGTACAAAAATACTCACCTCCATTCATTTGGGTTAATGCATTGTAGATCCACCATTCAGATCATTACAGGATGCCTGTAGATTCTCTGCTTAGGGAACCTGAGGCATAAAGTTGGCTCCGATAGACTCAAAACTACATCGGTTGACTAGCCTTTCATCATATATATGTTATCTAATAACACAAACTCATATCAAAAGACTGGTGAGCTAAAATACATGAACAGGTAACATATTACTAAAAGCCTCAGTGAAAATGATTATATATGCTGGTTTCATAAATTGAAAACAGTGTTAGTTGTAAAAGTCAATTACCTTGACACTTACAGATTTTCAGTGGCATAAATGACATCACCAATCATACAGTACTGTTCGGAATCCTGATTTATGAGAAGACAAATGGGCCAAAATTAGTTATGGTTTATAAGGAATAACACAAATAAGCTGCATAGAGAGTGGAATAACACTGCCATTCACAGTTTCCAATTTGAGACAGCAAAATGACTCAGCCAGTTAAAGGTCAAACTTTACATTACATTAGCATTAATTTATTTATATAGCACCAACAGTTTACGTAGCACTTCGTACAACTCATAGAAGGGAACTACATTCTATGTTAGACGAAGAAAGACTGATATATGAGTTAGAAAGTCCTGCCCGCCAGCTTACAAACATATTTAAACTTTTTGTTAAGCAAAAGAGATGTGATATGCTGCAATGTGTATTCCTCTTGTACCAAGCGGTAAAATAAGCATATAAATGTATATAGCATATATATTTACTTCAAATGATAGTAACCTCTGTGGATATTGGTTTAGTGTGCCAATAGCAAATTTATATCGTATTTGCTCGATTATAAGACGACCCTGATTATAAGACGACCCCCCAAACTTTGGATATTCCTTTAGGAAAAAAACTAAAAGCCTGAATATAAGACTACCCTAGGAAAAAAGTTCAACTTGTATATATTCACATGTAAATTGCTTTTTTAATAAAAAATTATATTAAAAAATGCATTTCTTGTTTTTATTTCCTTTTATGTGCCAATGTTGCCTCTCTCTTTCCCTTGCACCCAGCTTTGTCTCTCTCCCCCCCCCTTAGTGTTGTCTCTCTCTCCCCCTCCCTTTGACTCCCCCCTCGCCTCTGTCTCTCCCCCCCCTTGTTTCTCTCTGCCCCCCCTCCCCTTGTTACTCTGTGCCCCCTCGCCTTGTCTCTCTTGCTTTTTCATACTGTTTCTGCATTCCACATTAACACCTTTTTGTTCAAACCCCAACCTGGATATAGACAAGGACAGGCAAAGTGTCTGTATAAGGACATAGTCAAACGCCAAAGGCATTCTGGTCTCTTCTGGACACTGGGACTCATCCCATCAGGAAGAGACTAGAATTGCCACTATGTGTATTTGTCTCTTTTTGTTTTGCATATTGGGAGTATCCGGTATCAAGATAAAAAAATCTTTTTTACATTTAATTTTTTCTCTCTGTGGTGACTGTACTTGTTTATCTGCCCTCCTATTTCTGGTTTCTTTTTTGTAAAATAAATCATGGGTGCCAGGACAAGTAGCTCTGACCTAAGCTACACTAAGGTCTGTAGAATGTCATTAAACTGTCTATCTCGGGGTCTAGTAACTGTCCACTATGAACATCTTTGGTTCACCATGAACAATTTTGCTTCTTAGTCATGACATGGCACTTCACATCACCGAAGCACTGCTGAAAGAGAGATTGGGCCCAAAAAAGATGTACAGTTGATGGTACAGTTGATGGTAGTTATCTAAGAGTAATAAACCATCTACGATAG
The DNA here is from genome assembly GCA_036172795.1 of Pelodytes ibericus. Classification (NCBI taxonomy): domain Eukaryota; kingdom Metazoa; phylum Chordata; class Amphibia; order Anura; family Pelodytidae; genus Pelodytes; species Pelodytes ibericus. Next base: position 65,618,426 of record CM069859.1, read on the forward strand.
ACTGTGTATAGTTGGTCAAGTAGTTACAAGGAGAAGAATCTGATGATATATAATTGTAATAATGTCACAAACATGAAAATGACAGTATGTACTGTTAATTAAATGAATATCTGTATCATGGTGTTCCTCCCAGTATCATGAATTTTCATTCCAGGGCTCCACTACTCCACGGTCAAGTAATCTGATATTTAATCTGGGGGTATGTGGCTGCTCTGCTCCATTGTAGGCCTTGAGAGCAACTTGCCTTGAGTACCCATTTGCGAATAGGCTTTTTTTTGCCCATTTCCCCATAGTGTTGAATCTGTCCCCTACATTAATTGAGAGGGAATGAGTCCAAAGAGTAGTAGAATTAGAGAAGTAAATAGTTTAAGCCCTGGAGCCGAAGTCATGCACATGCGCTCTTGTTGACAGTCAACCTCCCCCCATAAAATCATATTTAATAATCACAACATCATAGTTGCCAACATTGGCCATGTTTCTAGGGACACATATTTGTTCCACATGCTGCAGAAAAGAGCATACAAAGTGCAGCCCGGCAGCATGTACGATGGATATACGCACAGACAGAATCCAATTAATTAATCAGGGTGGAGATTTCATAGGCCCTTCCACGATTAATTAATTGGATTCTGTATGTGCGTATATCCATCCTACATACTGCCGGGCTGCACTTTGAATGCTCTTCCTGCAGTATGGGGAACAAATATGTGTCCCTGGAAACATGGCCGAGGTTGGCAACTATGTAACATACATGTATAACTTCCAATACTGGTGTTAATTTACTACAGTCACCTTAATCAGTCTCCTAAATGACCAGAAATATGTACAGTAAGAAGCCTATCTATTTTGGAGAGTGGCATACCCATGTGGATAGTAAGGTGGCTCAGTAATAAATGGTTTGAGAAGTCTGTTTGATCATTTAAGTACATCTCCTGCTGAGTTTCCTCTGCCACCAATAAGGTAGCACTTAGGTGGTTTTTGAGCTGCATTGGAAAAATATCAATCTAGCTCGATGAACCTTAGGGTTTAGTATACCAGTCCTCAATACAGACCTCAACTGCAGAGATGTGTAAATTATTTCATGGAAAAAAAGCAACATTATGCTTTAAGGGTATAAAACATAATATATATACATATCAGATGCATGCTGTATCATGGACTTTCAATAGCTTCTTGAAATGTCACTGTATTAGAATACCATTTCCATGCCATTAAGCAATGATAATTCTAATTTACCATTAGTTTAGATGTCATTATAGATACATTTATAGAAGCTTTATTTTGACTGCAAATTAAACCCCCTGCTGTAATGTGTATAGGGAAGATGGGATACTGGTAATCAGGCTGCAGTCAATGTGCATGCATACAGAGGGGATGGGCATGAATCTACTGACACAACACCTCATTTCAGAAAGGTAGTGTTAGACTAATCCGCTAAATCCAGGGAAACATGTCCTCTGACATCATAATGCTAAATGTATGTCAGGGATATAGAACTACATAGACAACCTCTAATTCAGTTGGAGGTCAGTTGTTACTTTTTTGATTAAAATAAGAACATTATTACATTTATAATATACTAGCATTTATATAGTGTCTTTCTCCCAAAACACTATATAAATGCTTTTTGGAACACTCTTGGAATTAACTACAATGACAGTTAATTACAGATACATTACCCAATCAATGTTAGTAATTTATTCACCTTGATACAGTGACAGGCTGAGTTCATCCTGGTGGTTTTTGAACCCGTGACCTTGAGGTTCAAACATTTATCAATTGAGCTATCTCACCAGCCTACATAAGTATAAATACTGAGATAAGAGGAGTGGGCTTTCACTGGGATGCCGTTTAATAATGTCACACAGCTTTACTTCAGTAGATGAATTGTGAAAAGAAAAACTTCTAAATATTATATACACTTAGTATCAGAAGACAGTTAATGATTAAACGATGAAACTGTGCTATAAGGTAATTGGACACTTGGCATGAAGAAAATTTTTATATATTATATGATTATACGCTGATTATAGTTGGTTAATCAGAATATTTCTTGCCGAACAAATGTGGGACAGCGGGCTCAAAGTGGTACTGTCCCACATAATAGAGGACCAACTTGTGTCTGGAAAGTCCTGTAGATGTAAAAGTGTGCTATAATGTATGAATTGCCCTGAAAGCAAACAGCTTAACCCCTTAGTGACTAGACTGCTTTGAAATGTGTACCCTTGGTGGCAGAAATTATTTTAACACTTCTGCTGTGTTTGTGTTTAGCAGTAATTTTCCTTTCTTATTTAATGTACAGACACATTTTATATATTAATTTTTATCAGCATAACAAGGGATGAAAACCATAATTTTCATCATCATTTCATAAAATCTGTTTAAAATTTTTCAAAAATAAACACTTTTTCTAACTTTGACCTGAAGAATCGTTTTTACAATTAATAACGGTAGACCATGTCTATGTAGTTTCTAATATTTGTCTAATATATTTGTCCAAATACCAATGTTTACATGTTTTTCTGTTTTTCAAGTTATAGGGCAATGACTGAAAATAGTGTTTTTTTATTTCCTAACCATCCTTCAGTGACCTTTTGGCCCTAAATCTAACCCTAAGACTAACCCTAGAAAAATATGTTTAATTGTGTCTGTGGTGTCTCTTGTTTATGACATCACCTTGTGGTATGCAAGTCACACATTTCCCATTTGAAAGCCACAGGTTAAACTTACATCGCAGGTGCTAGCATAAAGGCTATGAGGCACCCTATGAAAAAATAATAAACAAACTAAAAAGCACTTTTATAGACCTTGTGGGCAAGACATAGGTAGATCATAAACAAAACTGATTACCTGCCTGTGATGCTGTCATGCTCACTGTGATGGCTAAAAAAGGCATAAACCTTAAATGAGAATCAATATTTCCATGAAAGATGATGACAATACAAAATGACAGGTCTTGCAGCGATGTTAATATATATTTATATATACTGCAATCAGACATTCGAGAAAGGCCCATTCAACTCATGTATATATTCTTAGAAGTAACCCTGTGTTTACACAATGTTCTGAAACAGCTGTTGTATTTTGTTATAATGTAGATGCAAACAATAACATGCAAAATATGTTTTAAAAATATAAAAATCATTATAATAAGCAATAAAATAAACTCTCTAGTACACAGGCAAACAGCACAAACAAATAATGCCTTTCTGAGAAATGTTACGGTTAAATTACCTAAAATTTTGCCAGTTAAAAAATAGTTGCTCTGGTACGCAGAGGATTAGTGTTAATTTGATGTGGACACTGAAACATTTTTTTTAAATTAATGGCATATAATTTATCTTTGTTGGTGTTCCAGCAATTTAACAGCTTTTCCCTGTCCCTCAATTCATTGTGTTTTAGATTTCAGTAATATCTGGAATACAAAGCTAGCTAGTTAGCTCAAATTAGAACTAGTATATCCTACACATGTGTTGTTTTTCTTTTTTCTTCTCTTTTTATATATATGCTTTGCCCGAAATATCTTGCTACACATATTGATGATAAGTACCAATATGTATATTTTTCATACACTCTATTTGAATAATTGTTTTAATCTATGGTGTGAGGGATCACTATAGTGTTTGCAGCTCCACTTATTATTTGTCACTATCGCTATTAATTATCAAGTGGCGCCTGTTTGCTATTTGCCTTTTTTCAGTAAAATAAAGGACATAAAAAAGTAATACAATAATCTTATTAAAACAATATATCTGTTTACATCCCTATTTTTTAACAATTTTATTTAAATTAAGTGAATTAATCTCTTAATAGGGAAGTATTATCTTAAACTTTGAATGTAGACAAAATAAACTGAAATGCAAAGATTTATTGTATTTAAAGTTTCACTCCAACAAACAGGCTTTCACCTGGGCATGCAGACACAAGGACATTGAATTATGAACTGTTAAGAAACTATTTAAATAATATTACTTACTCAGTCCAACACTTTTACTATTCACTCAATATCTTCCTCTGTTTATGAACGTTTAAGCCAAACCAAATATGACAAGAGTTGGAATCCATAGGTCTGAAGAGCATTATGTTAGTCATTTGTTAATTAATCTCTATTTGGTGTGCATTAGTAAATACAACACACAAGATCACTCTATGAGGTATAGATAAAAGCAATTAACAGTGGTTTGTGGAGAATATGAACCTTTATGGTTTGAGTATGATGGGACTGTAATCAAGCAGTAGCGATAGACTATGATGGCATTAAGTATGACATCACAATAGGTGTTGAGGTCACAAAGTTCCGACAGTTTGCTAATAGCAGAGGGTTTGTTATTGTAAACACAAACTGCCCTTGTCAGTATAAATATTCTAATGCTGTATGTAGAGGTATGTATACATGATGCTGTATTTATTCTATATTGTCACCCAACTGCTGTAATTAGCTAAAATAATTGTAGTCTGTAAGTGTGATATTGAAAGTAAGACTGGGATTGGATGAACAGAATCTAGCCCTCTAATGAAACGACAGTTGGCTTTTCTTATGATGATTAACTGTCATTCTAACAACAGAAGCTGAGACATGAAGGGAATTATGCTTTTAAATAATTGTTATATTTTATTGATGAGGGGATTCTACAATCTTTGCGTGTTTTAACAGGGTGCAGTGTGAATTTCATGCCACACCTAACACTAGCAGCGAACGCAATAGTGTTTTCCTCTGGTCATACACTAAAAACATATTGGCCACAAATTGTGGAGCCACAAGCCCCCTTTTTTGGCAAATATCTCTTATCCTGCCAGTGCTCCCTCTCTTGGGACACTCTACCCCCACTATCCTCTGTGATGTACAGATATAAGGAGGAAGGAGAGACCGCTATGCAGGTGTGATGTACAGATATAGGGAGGAAGGAGAGACCGCTATGCAGGATTGGATATGGTACACACAGGTAAAATAATATTGGAATTCGGCACGAACCTGACACAGATGATACTTGACTGAAGAGAGATATCGTATCCTGTCTTTGATAATATTTATAATCCAATAAAAGGAGAACCACAAATATCGTGGTGACACAGTGATGGTTCAGCAGGATTAAATAACACGATAACTCCGTATGATCAGGATAATCAGCAGAGATCTTCTCAGTACAGACAAGGGTATGCGAAATAGAATAGTCGGGGACAAATCCAAGATCAGGGGAATCGGCAAACTTCATATACATTAAACAGTCCAGAATCAGGGGAATCAGCAAACTTCATAAACGTTAAACAGTCCAGGGTCATACACAGAAAAACAGCAAAATGGGGAACAGACCAGGAGTAGGGAAACCAGAAGATCAGAGTAATCCAGGGAACAATCCAAATCGGTAACAAGAAATCCAAAATAGGAACACGCCAGGAGTTCAGGGAATAAACGAGAATCACCAAGCATAGGTATGACTGTGAAGAGCACTTTTAAATGTTCCCGCTAGTCGCGCGTGACGTCATCGGAGGTGCGCCTGAGCTCCGATAGTGGAGAAACGCACGTCCCCGGCTGTGTGCAGTCAGGCACAGCTGGGTGTGCGATTAGAAGGGGATACTCCGGAGATCTGCTGCGAGGTAAGTTATGACATCCTCTCACCTTTCCTGCTATTTCCTTCCTCTTACCTCTCTCCCTATTTTTCTATATCACATTTTCCAATTTCCTTCTTTGTCTATTTCATATGAATAATACATCAGCAAACACTGTTTATTCTCCTATTGAGTACCACTTCTACTGTATACTTATATTATTGATGGAGTGCAATTGAATGTCTGTGTGTCTAGAGAGTTGCATATGACTTTAATATGTCCTCTTGAAATTGATACGACTCCCTAAACGTCTCACTATCTACTAGTCTTTGACCGCAGTAGAGCACTTGGCCCATATTGCTGATTTTCTATTTGGTGTTATGACCTTCCATACATTAGGGCTATTGTTAGTGTATTGATCTTGGTCCCCAGATACACTAGACATCTCCATACATGTAATTATTGTTATATACTTTACATGTGTTCATTCTATTTAAGAGGTTTCTGGATTGTTCATTTCATTCAAATACCAGCATTTCCCTAATTATGTGTATGTGTTGTGTCCTCATACTTCAGGACAGTTATTATATCGTTAAATATGTCTAAAATGGGATGCATACGTTTATGAAAAACAAGATTGTGTTATATATTCTGATATGAGAAGATTGTATCATATATTTATGTATACTTATCCATCTATGTATTCTCTCTATATATTGCCAATTATCTTTCTCTTATATGTTTATGTATGTGGCTAATATAACCATGGGAAAAAAAAAATTATATAATAAAATAAAAAAACATATATGCAGCAAAAACAAATGTTAAAAGTGCACCTAGTGCTAAGTCTACAACTTTTTTGATAATGGAATCAGACTCCCACATACAGTGGGGTAAAATCCTGACATATTAAATGGCAAATTGAGGGCAAAATCCTGGCATATTGAGTGGCAAAATCCTGGCATATTAAATGGCATATTGAGGGGCAAAATCCTAGCATCTTGAGTGGCAAACAGAGGAGGGGGGCACCAAAATGCACCTTCGCCTGTGTAGACGAAAATCCTTGCACTGGCCCTGACCGGATGTGACGTAACGTCACATCCGGTGTCTGTGTTTCCCTCCTCCGTGCAGGAGGGAAGACTGCACAGAGGAGACGGCCGGGGACACAGAGCAGAGACAGAGCAGCAAATAAAGTAAGTACTACTGGGGAAGGGGGAGGAGGGTGGTATAAAACTAGCAAAATCCTGGCATAATGAATGGCATAATAATCCTGGGATATTGAGTGGCAAAATAATCCTGGCATACTGAGGGGTTAAATACTGGCATATTGAGTGGCATAATAATTCTGGCATATTGAGTGGCTAAATACTGGCATATTGAGTGGCTAAATCCTGGCATATTGAATGGCTAAATCATGGCATATTGAGTGGCAAAATAATCCTGGCATATTGAGTGGCAAAATAATCCTGGCATATTGAGTGGCTAAATCCTGGCATATTGAATGGCTAAATCATGGCATATTGAGTGGCAAAATAATCCTGGCATATTGAGTAGCAAAATAATCCTGGCATATTGAATGGCTAAATCCTGGCATATTGAGTGGCTAAATCCTGGCATATTGAATGGCTAAATCATGGCATATTGAGTGGCAAAATAATCCTGGCATATTGAGTAGCAAAATAATCCTGGCATATTGAATGGCTAAATCCTGGCATATTGAGGGGTTAAATACTGGCATATTTTAATTGGCAAAGTGATGCTGTGGCATGGTCTGTGGGGCAAAATAACATGTACTATGAGGAAAGTGACACTGACTAGTTCTGTGGGGCAAAGTGACACTGTGGCATGCCAAATCGTGTAGGTGCAATATGAGTGCAAGCCAAGTGCTGTGGGTGCAATATAGATGCATGGCAAGTTCTGTGGGTACTGTATGGTGCTGTGTTAAGTCGTTTAGGTGCAATGTGGGTGCAGAGGAAGGGAATAAAAAATAGGAATGCAATTTTTCAATAACATTTTTAGTAAATATAATATTAAATAATTAAAATAAGAATAAATACAACTAGTTATAGAGAGATGTCAGTGTTTATAGATATGTATTGTTTTCGAATTGTACAATTGTCACCTTGTGGGGCTCCTGTGTGTCGCATAATTAATGGTGGTCCCATGTGTGGCATATTTATTGGGCCCCATGTGTGGCATAATTAAGGGGCTCTTTTGTGTGGCATAATTAAGGGGCTCTTTTGTGTGGCATAATTATGGGGCGCTTGTGTGTGGCATAATTAATTGGGCACCAAGGTGAGGCATAAATAATGGGGCTCTGATGTGGCATCATTTATGGGGCTTTGGTGTGGCATCATTTTTTCGGCTCTTGTGTGTCATAGTTATGGGGCTCCTGTATGTGGCATAGTTATGGGCTCCTGTGTGTGGCATAGTTAAATGGCTCCTGCGTGTGACATAATTTGTGGGGCTCCTGTATGTGGCAAATTTAATGGGCCATCTGACTGGCATTACTAAGGAATTTGTTTGGCGTGGTATTGGAGGAAATCCAGAGGGTGACACCATGAGTTACCGCACCGGGTGGCACCAACCCTAGTGACACCTCTGCTGTCACTCAAAGTGACTCCTTAACTGTGCATGTGTTAAACTCTGTACATGCTCAGAATTAGACATGTGCAAAACTAAAATTTTCGTTTCGTTTTCGTCCATTCGGACGAAAATTTTATTTATTTAGTCTAAAACGAATTTCGTTCATTACTGCATTCGTTTCAGACTAAATTCGTTCATTATTTTCGTTTCGTTTTATTCGTTCGTCTTATAGAATACGTGTAATACTATTGGCTTTCTATAAACCGAACGAGAGCCCCATTTTTATAAAACTTTCGGTTTATAAAATACATAGAATTCTATGCATTCTATAAACTGAAAGTCTATAAACCGAACGACCTTCGGTTTATAGACTTTCGGCTTATAGAATACATAGAATTACATGTATTCTATAAACCGAAAGTCTATAAACCGATTGACCTTCGGTTTATAGACTTTCGGCTTATAGAATACGTGTAATACTATTGGCTTTCTATAAACCGAACGAGAGCCCCATTCATAAGAAATTCTTACCGAACGACCTTCGGTTTATAGACTTTCGGCTTATAGAATACATAGGATTACATGTATTCCATAAACCGAAAGTCTATAAACCAAACGACCTTCGGTTTATAGACTTTCGGCTTATAGAATACATGTAATACTATTGGCTTTCTATAAACCGAACTAGAGTCCCCATTCATAAGAAATTCTTATGAATGGGGACTCTAATTCGGTTTATAGAAAGCCAATAGTATTACATGCATTCCATAAACCGAAAGTCGTTCATTAAGTCGGTTTATGGAATGTATATGTAATGCTATTGGTATTCTATAAACCGACTCTATTTTGGTTTATAGAATGCCAATAGCACAAATGGACGAATGGAAGAATGATTTTCGTTTATTAACCATTCGTTCATTCGTCTTTCGTTAGTTTAGCATTTTCGTTATTCTTTTTTCGGACGAATGGACGAAAATGCTATTTTGGACAAAAATGCATTAGTCCGAAAACGAATGCACATGTCTACTCAGAATTCATTATCCTGATGTGTCCTAGGGCATCAGGAACTGGGTACTGAGAGATAGTCTGTCCCAGTAAAGTACTGTAGAGATTAGATTAGTGTAGCGCAGGCCTAAGCAACCTTCGGCACACTAGATGTTATGGACTACATCTCCCATAAAGCTCTTACAGCTGTAATGCTGGCAAAGCATCAAGGGAAATGTAGTCCATAACATCTGGAGTTGCCTAATGTTGGCTCGAGGTTTTCTGCTGAAGTCTCCAGTAGTAAAAATTCCAAAACACAGACCAGGTCACCTGTAGAATTTCCCTTTTCAAGGAACTCAATGTTGAATCAACATATTGATTTTGGTGTTCCGATCCTCTGGCACCTTTGTTTATTACCATTAATTTCTTGAGTAATTTATTCTGAGCATCTTGTCAGGATTTTTTTTAAAAACGAGACGTTGTTTTGGGCTATGGAGAAATGGGACAGCTGTCTTAGCGACAAATATAAATGTATACTGTCCCCAGGAGGCCAAACTGTACTTAGCCTAGGTCTGCAATAACCATTAATTTATAGCGTTCAAGCAGAACTGGGCGTATTTATGACATAATCACTAAAGGGTGAAATAAAGATAAGCTTTTAGTTAAGAATACAAAGCATTTAAGATCAATATAGTCCCTTTATTGGATTAATGAAATGGCAGAGGACTATTAAGAGGTCACTTTTCATACAATCATTGGTACAGAGGTTGAACTGACCAAAAATGAAGGCTTTAAAGCAGAAAATTTGTCACTGTAAAAATGCTGTATAATACAAAATTATAATTTTTTTACAATCAGATTATAAATGTGTCAGTAAAAAAATAAACAGTGTTCAGTGAATAAAATATGATGGCTTCATATGTACAAACATAAATAATAAATAATCATAAATAATGGCACCATTCATAGATTAGTTGTCACTTTGTGTATTAAGTGTTTCAATTATTCCTCTTTAGCTTGATAGATAAATGTGTGCGTTCTTTACTTGGCAGCCGCAGGAAGAATATAGAACGTTTGTTAAAAACAATAGCTGCTGTACTATTTAAATGGAAAGAACCAAGTGAGATGGAAATATAGAACTTGTTATACCTTTCCCTTGTTCATGTTTGATGCATCCGTACCATTTATTATGCAATTTGTTGAGGTTTGACAAAGTAATTGTCTAGCAAACCATAGCTTTAATGACATTTTTCTGCTTCAGACAAAAGAATGTATTATTAGAAAAGTATTCGAGAAAATGGCATAATGCATCAGATTTTTATAAATGTTGCTAATACATATGTTAAATACGCCTTATGTACTATTTACTGGGTGTGCACATTAATATTAATGACGCAAAATCTTTTTTCTTAAAATGAGACAAATGCCAGTGTCCTTTCAATTACCTCCTTATTCCAGTTTTAAATTACACTGAATGTATCGGCTCGGTGAGAAACACAGGGGTTTGTAAGCCAAAGGAGCATACATAATTCATTAATTGAAAACATATATTCTTTCGCAGATGTACAATATATTCTGCCAACATTATCCACTCATTCGCTCCCTAATTCCTAAGATTTCATCTTGGAGTTGTCCCTAGATATTTGACTTAAAAAAAGAGACAGACAGTGAGATTTACAATCTGTCCTTGAAAGTGTGGCGTTCAGCAAATATAATTTGGGCACAAACTTTCGACTGTCAGTGAACAGAAGCGCTCAGCAATATGTGGAATGGATATAGTTTTATTAAAATTGTACATGTATAACATCATTTATTCAGATTAGCTTTGCCATAGGCTGGTAAAATAGATCAGAGTGCTAGCGTACCACCTACATACTCTGTTCACTGCTTAGGAGTGCAGGTTCCATTCCTGACAAGGATGACTCATGATTCAGAGGTAAATTGGGTAGTAGAATCAGGGCCAGACTGGGAACAAAAACCAGCCCTGGAAAAAAATTGTATAGCAGCCCCATAGCATAATATAATTTTTTTTGTTCGTAAAAGGGAAAACCAGGCATTTTAAAAGCACATCTGAAGAGTATGTACACAAAGTTATATGAATTGCCCTGTGCAGAGGTGTATAACAGGGCAGTGTGTAAAACATAACTTTATGTACATACTGGCTGGATATATTGATGTACCCTAGCACCTAGTTTGCACTCAAAGGGCTTGACCCAGCACCCAGAACTTACCTCAAATTGCCCTCACAGGACTTGACCAAGCACCCATATTGTTCTCACAAGACTTGCCATAGCACCCATATTGTACTTACAAGATTTGACCCTGCATCCAGAACTTACCCCAGCACTCAGATTGCCCTCATATTACTCTCACAAGGCATCGCCCAGCACCTATATTCCACATACAAGATTTGACCCAGCACCCATATTGCACTTACAAGATTTGACCCAACCCCCAGGACTTACCCCAGCAGTGAGATTGCACTCACAGGATTCACCCCAGCCCAGCACTGAGATTGCACCACAGGAGCGGATCCATAGTCTTTTTTTCAGGAGGGGAACTGCCCATGTTGGTCTGTATTTTTCTCATATCTGTAGTCTCTCTCGCTGTCATTTCTGTAGTGTATGTCTCTCTCCCTTATTTCTGTAGTGTACGTCTCTCACTTCTGTAGTGTACGTCTCTCTCTCATTTCTGTAGTGTGTCTGTCTCTCTCATTTCTGTAGTATCTGTCTCGCTCATTTCTGTAGTGTGTCTGTCTCTCTCTTATTTCTATAGTATGTCTGTCTCGCGCTCTCATTTCTGTAGTGTGTCTGTCTCGCTCTCTCATGTCTGTAGTGTGTCTGTTTCTCTCTCCCATTCCTGTAGTGTTTCTGTTTCTCTCTCATTTCTGGTGTCTCTTCATTTCTCTACCTCCTCCCAGTGTCTCTGTCTCTCCCCCCCCCCCCCCCCCAGTTCTCTCTTCCCCCAGCCCTCCCTCCTCCGTTTCTCTTTCTATTTTCCCCAAGCCCTCCCCGTGTCTATTTCTCTTCCCCCAGCCCTCCTCTGTCTCTTTCTCTTTTCCCCCAGCCCTCCTCCATGTCTCTTTCTCCCCAGCCCTCCTCTGTGTCTTTATCTCTTTTCCCCAGCTCTCCTCTGTGTCTCTTTCTCCCCAGCCCTCCTCTGTCTCTTTCTCTTTTCCCCCAGCCCTCCTCCATGTCTCTTTCTCCCCAGCCCTCCTCTGTGTCTTTATCTCTTTTCCCCAGCCTTCCTCTGTGTCTCTTTCTCCCCAGCCCTCCTCTGTCTCTTTCTCTTTTCCCCCAGCCCTCCTCCATGTCTCTTTCTCCCCAGCCCTCCTCTGTGTCTATCTCTTTTCCCCAGCCCTCCTCTGTGTCTCTTTCTCCCCAGCCCTCCTCTGTCTCTTTCTCTTTTCCCCCCAGCCCTCCTCCATGTCTCTTTCTCCCAAACCCTCCTCTGTGTCTCTTTCTCTTTCTCCCTTCCTCCTCGTGACTCTTTCTCCCTAGCCCTCCCTTCCTCCTCCGTGTCTTTCTTCCTAGCCCTCCCTTCCTCCTCCGTGTCTCTTTCTCCCTAGCCCTCCCTTCCTCCTCCTTGTCTCTTTCTCCCTAGCCCTCTCTTCCTCCTCCGTGTCTCTTTTACTGCCTGCTCTCCCCACGTGCCGAAATGCTGTCGCTGCAACATCCGGCGGCAGCGGGGACAAATTAATTAAAGCTGTGTGGTCGCCGCCGAATTCATTATGGCGGTGGCGGCCGCTTGTGGTCACAAGTGGCTACAGCAGCCCAAGGGAAGGCAGCCCACCGGGATTTTTCCCGGTGTCCCGGTGGGCCAGTCCGGCCCTGAGTAGAATGAATACTTCCTTGTTAAACAGATTGTTGTTGTTATAATTAAAATAATAACTTGAGATATGAAGTGTTGCATTTTCCAGAAATACCCCCTGGAAGTGCCCTAGCTCTGCTCTCAAAAATAATTGGTGCCATGTTTAGTGTTACATGCCTAACGGGCCTCTATGAGGGTGGAACAGGCCAACCATTACACAAAATGTTTAATTCCAAAAAAAAGACATAGAAACCAGTGGCAGAACAATGGACCTAGAGTCAGGAAGATTTAGCTGTATGTTAAGGGGACTGTTCCAGACTCAGAAGCAAAGAAAAATATGGGGTAATTTATTAATGATCCAGTTTAATACTTTAAATACTGGTCTGAACCTGGATAGGGATTTTTTGGCACATTATCACATTGTGTACAACAGACATCCTGAGTCCCATTAGAAGTGTTAACAACTTCAACACGTCCAGTCTATGACTGCAATTTAGGTCCCATTCCTCTACCATTGACTGATCACAGAATGTGGTCCTGGACTGAATTGATCTTATCTGTTTTCCATTCTAAACAATGCAATGTGTACTTTTTTCACATTTACGTCTAGATCTAAGGAATCCTGAAAGCTTGAACTCTAAATATGGTCAGTTAGCCAACAAAGGTAGTAACTTGACTCTACTTGCCTTGTATGCTCCCATGCACTTTTATTAGAAACTAAAACTATGCCATATTTACAGTTATAGAGCAATGAAACATTGTGAAATATGGGGTTGAGCTAGCTATTGAACTGGACGGACGCTTGGGGACACAGCTACTTAAACAAATTCCTGATTAGAGGATTATTGATGGCAAATTCAGCTAAAAAAGCAAGAACACACGACAAGTGGGACCAGGAGGTGAAAGTCAAAAAAGGGTGACAAACAGAAACCTTCACAATGCCTCGACAACGGAAGCTTCATAAGAAGGCCATCAAGGCCCCAAATTTGGCTCTGCGTGCTTCCAATAGAGAGGAATTGGAGGAGTCCTCTGTGTCCACACGGACCCCTGTCTGGGCTAACACAGTGACTAATGACACTAACGAGGTGCCCTCAATGAAGGGAGACCTCAACAAATTCAGGAGATCTGGAGGGCGGAAATGTTGGGAGGTGATGGCTTTGCAGAGCAAGGTGTCAACACTAGAAACCTCTACAGCATCGTCTCAATCTCAACTAAAGGAAAAGGCTCACCTCACCGAGTTTCTGATGAGACAGGTCTGTGACATCCAAAGGGAAACCCAAATAACTGCCATCCATGACCGCAAGGCACAATGCGCCACTCAACAAGCTCCATCAGAAAGGCTTTCTGTGATTGGGCTCCCATGCCTGAAAAAAAAAATTATTTATACACATACCTCCTAATTTTGTCCCTTAGTATAAGACATCCTGGCATGGTGTACAATATTTTTGTCAGCATTTACAGAACAAAAAGGGAAGTTAGATTTTACAAAAGACAAAGGAGTCATTTGACAAAGGTAAGATCACAAGAGAAAGAGATTCCACTTCGGCTGAGTAAAGTAAAGACAAATAAGTCAAAGGGGCAAGATGGGATACTCCCAAGATTTTTAAAGTAACTAAGTGGTGTACTAGCAAAATCACTAATGGATTCATTTAACCAATCACGGTTAACAGGAGTAGATCTAAAGATTAGATATTAGCGGATGTTGTGCCTCTTCACAAGAAATGTACTGGAGGAGTTGGACAACTATAGGCCAGTAAACCATATCACTACTAGCCAAAGTGGTGAAACAATACCAAAAAACAGGATTAATACGTATATAGAAGCACATGGATTTTAAGACCAGAAAAAACAAGGGTTCACTTCAGGGACGTCATGACAAATTAATCTTATTGATTGTTTTGACTGGGTGACCCAAATCGTAGATCAAGGCGGTGCAGTGGACATTGCTTATCTAGATTTCAGTAAGGAATTTGACACAGTGCCATAAAGGAGACATAAGAATAAACTGCAGGCTTGGATTCTAATATTAGGTTAGGCAATGGCTGAGGCGTATAAAACAGAAGGTTCTAATAAGGACGACACTTGGAGCAAGGTTTTGCTTACCAACAGAGTGCCTCGGTGTTCTGCACTTGGACCCGTTCTCTTTAATATTTTTGTTAGTGATTTTGCAGAAAGTATTGATGGCATATTATGCCTTTTTGTTGATCTGCGACAGGGTTGATGTTCCTGGAGTGACTAACCAAATGGCATGGTTTGAAGTAAACTCCAAAACTAGAGTTGCAACAATTGATATTTAACGTGGAGAAACCCAAGGACAGAGTATAAGTTATTTGATCCAGTCTTGAACCCAACATCTAAGGGGTAATTATTTAAGAGTACACAAGTGAAATTGTAGTTGTTCCTATAGTGAGGATGAACTGGCGTGTACTTTTGATAGTACACGCCAATTTATCCTCTGACCGAGAGCGGCCATGCTTCCATAGGAAGCAGGCAGCCATCTGGTCAGCGACCGGCTCTCTCTGCCCTAGCAGTGAGAGACCCTCGCATTCAGCAGTCAGACTGGGGCACGTGACAATAAGGAACTGCTGTGCCTCGCATGTGAGACACAGTAGTTAGTAAACCCGCATGTATACACATCGTGTTTACTTACAAGTCCCATGTTTTGTTTAACCCTTGCTTCCTTCAAGGTATGCATCTCTTGAATAGTTCTTGTTTTCTTGTGGGATTTGCTTCAATTCAATTAATTTCCTGTTCATTCACAGTTACATATCTGCCAACATTTAAACACAGTGGCTGTGTTGCCTGTGTGGCACAAGGATGCGTTGACCACTCCAGGGCCGGCGCTACCGTAAGGCAGCACAGGCGGCTGCCTTAGGGCGCACCAATGGGGGGGCGGGAAAATCGCCCGCTCCCCCAGACCCCAGTACTTACCTCCAGGGCTCGAGTCCTGCAGGAACGCGTGGGAACGGCGTTCCTGCACTTTATTCATGGCAGGAACGCCGTTCTCTTTGCTCCTGCAGTGGCTGATCTGGATTTTTTTTTTCTAAGTCCAATTCTCGCGAGACGCGAGATTTCGGCCGTTTCGCAGGCTTTTCTCTGCAGGGAGGAGGTGTCCGTCCAGGAACACGGAGCAGCAGCTACCAGGTAAGTGATGGGGAGGAGGGTGGTTCCTGGGCATCTGAGAGACATAATATTACTGGGCATCTGAGAGACATAATATTACTGGGCATCTGCCTGGCATAATATAACTGGGCATCTGAGAGGCATAATATTACTGGGCATCTGAGAGGCATAATATTACTGGGCATCTGAGAGGCATAATATTACTGGGCATCTGACTGGCATAATATTACTGGGCTCTGACTGGCATAATATTACTGGGCTCTGACTGGCATAATATTCCTGGGCTCTGACTGGCATAATATTCCTGGGCATCTGAGAGACATAATATTACTGGGCATCTGAGAGGCATAATATTACTGGGCATCTGAGAGGCATAATATTACTGGGCATCTGACTGGCATAATATTCCTGGGCATCTGAATGGCATAATATTACTGGGCTCTGACTGGCATAATGTTCCTGGGCATCTGACTGGCATAATATTCCTGGGCATCTGAATGACATAATATTCCTGGGCATCTGAATGGCATAATATTCCTGGGCTCTGACTGGCATAATATTACTGGGCTCTGACTGGCATAATGTTCCTGGGCATCTGACTGGCATAATATTACTGGGCTCTGACTGGCATAATATTCCCATTGAAATACTGGTAAGTTTGTTGATTTAACTTTACTTCATTTTAAATATTGTATTTGTTCCCATTTTGTTTCTTCACTTCAAAATAAGATATATTCAGTGTGCATAGGAATTTGTTCATAGTTTTTGTTTTTACTATAGTCCGGCCCTCCAACGGTCTGAGGGACAGTGAACTGGCCCCCTGTTTAAAAAGTTTAAGGACCCCTGGGCTAAACACTGGCATATTGAGTGGCAAAATAGTGTGTCTCAGGTTATGTGTGAATTGGTGTAACTGTGTGTGTGTAAGTGGTAAGGGTGTCTGTGTGTGTGACTGCAAGGGTGTCTTTGTGTTTAAGGGTTTCAATGTGTGACACATTTAGAGCATGCGAGTTGAATATTTAGATGTATTTATTTTCTACACTATACATTATTCACATATATATATATATATATATATATATATATATATATATATATATATATATATATATATATAATGTAAGGAGGCTTAATGGTGTGGGAGGCGTGGCGGATCAGAGCAGGGGGGCACCAAAATGCACCTTCGCCTGTGTAGACGAAAATCCTTGCACCGGCCCTGGACCACTCGGCAGTGGAATCCTTAACAGGTGAGACAGGAAACTGAACTGTGCCTGTGCATATCGATATTGGGGGCTGAATACAACCATTACATTTTCTTTTGGAAAATTTTCTACGTTTTTCTGACATTTAATCCCAGTTTCATATACCATTGTTCAGTTCAGCTATATTTACACCAGAAAAAACAACTCATCCTTCTCTGACTTTAGTGATGTGTAAGGAAGGTTGGGCAGACAGGCAGAACTGTGTGCAGCCAATGTGAAATGAAAACTTTGCTCAGTGGGTCTCCCACAGGTTAGATACACTGGTCAACATATCAGTGTTGTTATGTAAAAGGCTGACATATGGAAACAGCTGTCTTTACAAAAACTTCAAAATACACCTTGACTGCTGTTGTTGTCCATATACATAGGTATCCATTGGCTAGTTCCATTTTAACCCCTTAGTGACAAGACATTTTGATCTTGACTTTCCCTTGGTGACAAGGGCTGTTTTTACATTTCTGGGGTGTTTGTGTTTAGCTGTAATTTTCTTCTTTCTCACATACTGTAGCCACACAAATTATATGTTGTTTTTATTGTCATAAGAAGGGCTTTAATTAGATACCATTATGTTCATCATATCTTATAATTTATTACAAAAAAAGTAAAATATTATGAAAAAATAAAAAAACTAATTTTCTAAGTTTGACCTAAAATAAAATTTACACAAATACAATCATAAAAAAAGACCCCATCTAAATAGTTTCTAAATGTTGTCCCGAGTTCAGAATTATGCTTTTTTCCATGTTTTCTGCAGTCTTTTTAAAAGTATGGGGCAAAAACCAAAAATAGTGTTTTTTGTTTGTTTGTTTTTTTCCCTATATACTCTTGTATCAATGTATCACAGAACTGCTGATCAATAATGATCACAATAAAATTAAAATTGCAGTAAACATGGTTACATAGTGTATTTTGTAAGTAAAAAACTTTATGTTTATTCTAAATTACTTAGCAAATTACATAGATAAGCCCCCTTTTGGGGCCCCATAAAATATACATGAGGGGCCAGGGCAAGTAGCACCACCCCCTATAATAAATGGGGTTAATAGCTGGGTAAATGCTTTCAGACCTTGTTTAATATACTTTGGGGGTCATGGCTACTAGACCTCCTCCCCCCGGCACCCAAAGGGGTTTTTACAGCTGACTACTGATTTGTCCCTCCCTACCTGGGTAAGATAGGGGGAGGAGTGTTAGGTAGGATCTTATTTTATATTTTTTGTTTTATCAGGTCTGGGGGCCAAACCTCAGACCCAGGAGCAGCCTCCAGTCTCCGGGAAGGATGTTTAAATTTTATAGGGGGGTTAGGATCCATTTGTGCGGCTTCCTGCCGAATTTATCATAGTGGAGGGGCCAGGGCAAATAGCCCCCAGCACGTAACTGCTGCCCCCATTTATTATAGGGTGGGGTCAGGGCTACTTGCATGTGTATAACGGAGGCTGGGTGACATTTCGGAGTAGGCGAATCCATTGGATTAGACAAAATCCCCAAACCGAATATTGCCTAAAATCAGCAGGAAATTGTCAAATTGTATATATTAGCAGGAAAATTCTGAAGTTTGGCTGCTTTGACCAATCAGGTCCCATTTCTGGCCGGATCGATCTATATGGAGTCTCTAGCTAAGCTTTATCTTCTGAACCTCTGAGGTAGAGTTTATAAGTGAAAAGCTGCACAGATGTTTGAAAGTCTAGGCAGTGAGGCATAGCATGATCTACATCACTGACCCTAGCAAAAAGACACTTTACTGCTTGTTTTGAAGGAAAATTCTGGACTGCTAAATATAAAGTGGTAGCTTTCTTATATGCAAATATATTTACATTTTTATACTTGCCTATTTAGTTTGTGTGTTTTAAAACAATATACCTCTATGTACATGTTCTTTAGGTAAAGGAGTAGTACCGTGTTAGCCGTGGAAAAACTGGAAACAAGTAGGGTTAAAATGATACCATTTATGGTAACTAGGACCCTTCCTCAGGCATAAATGAGGCTAAAGCCAAATTCCTAATTACAAAACATAGTTAACAGCTTTTAAAAAAGGGCAAGAAAAATATAGGGTATTGAAGAATGTTTGCAGCAATAAATCAGTCATTTCTACAGAGATCCAACAGATAAAATCAGTTCGGTCAGAGCATCTCTGATCCCTCCACTCCCTGGTTAGAGCGGCCATAAAATCATTAGACACATGCCAGATCCATGAAGGTGTCAAATGTTTGTAGTATGAGATAAGTCCACTGCAGCAATCCAGGGCTTGTAAAAAGATTGTTAATTGGTAAGGTTATATCTGGATATTAATTCACTGTCTCTATTAAGGCCATGATTTTTTTTAGGAAAGTCTCATGCACATTCCAAGCATTCTTGGATTCCTTCAGTGTGCAAGCCTATTTCCTTTCCTGCTCATGTTTTACTCCTTATAGTACGATATATTTCATAGAAGCACTTTGACATCATTTTTGGGTGTAAAATGGCTAAATAATAGTTATTATTGATTAGTGTTCCTGTTATATTTATTAATGTATATGTATTAATCTACTTCACTATCGCTTCCCTTCAAGTAATAATATTAGTAGTGTAAATGTTTTTTGGGGTTTTTTTTGCACTGGTAAACTGGCTGTCAAAGCTGGTCTTCCACATCAAGAATACTGAAAAAGTAAAAATTTGCTGTATTTTTTCCAGTTCAGATATACAGATCTTAAACTGAAGACAAAATAGGCAGTGCTGCCATTTTACAATCAGTCTGAACACTGCAGTGGTTTCCACAGTTCAATAACTGCAGCTTCAATAGAAATGTGAAGCTTCCTATGTATAATAAATACATCGATTTTTCTCCAGCTAATAAATAAAAAGAGAGTAGTTTTTTTCCAAAAGGAAAATCTCCTTTTAGCCAGTGAAAGGAGTTTTTGGAGAGATGCACAATTAATCTACATTTGTGATTTCACAATAAATTTTCTATTGTTGCCCAGAAAACTTTCAGTATAAACAAAATTCCCTGACTGATGGAATTAGCTCATGCAATAAGAGAATAGAAGAGGGCTTACCTGCTCTGTACATTCAAACCACTGCGGGTTCCCAACTAGGGTTTGTCACCCAGCCGGTATTTTACCAGCAGGCCGGTAAAAAATTGGCTTGTAGCCAATGTTAAATCTCTGGAGGCACCAGCTAGTCCGGTATTTTTTTTGTTGTAGAAAAAGTGGAAACCCTATTCCCAACCGCTGAAATCTGCATGGGTACCATGTAGAATACAAAAAAAAACAAGGACGTGCACAAAACAGTATATCAACTTATCTTTTAGAATTTCTTCTCTATGCTGTCAGCCTACAATGGCTAAATGCAGCATGGGAGACACAGAACAGATAAACTCAATATGATGTAGTATTTTAAATCGAAATGAGTGACAAATTTCCCCCAATAGAAATTGATTTAAAAAATTACTGAGCCCTATTGAACCAGGCTCATGGGTGTCGTGGTTAGGCCTCATGGGTTGGATACCTCCAAGGTTTGTATGCTTGAGCAGCAGAGTAAAGGAAAGGGAAGGGTGAATAAAGAGAGGGTGGAGAAACACCAGCGTTAGGTACATATATGTATATATTAGGTACATATATGATTTAATATCATTTTACAGTATCTGCTTACACTAGGGATCATAAGCCGGCTAAACTCACTGTGAAGTCACCAAGAAATGTAAGAATCAGAGAGGGGTTCCTTAACAAGTTGTGGCATCTATTGCGTGTATTTCCTTTTTGCGCTTCTGCTCCACACCCTCTGGTGCGTCAGGAAGTGTGCAGGTTTCGGCTGTGTGGCCTTATTCACAGGACATGTGACTGCTATAATCACTGCAGTTTTTGGTGGCTTCTGATCCCTGAGGTCTATTTCTGCTGGATATGGAATTAATACTTTTCTACAAACATAAGAATCTGTTTCTGCTCATTGTATCCCTGACTGATTTTATCCTGCTACATTCTGCTTATTCAGACTTTCAGTATAACCAATATATTAAAAGAACTGTATCACCTTAACATTGTTTTTACTAGGCATGTAGAGCATAAACAATGATACTTTGCATTGGCAAACTTGGAAGCAAATGTGTTTTAAATGTGTCTGTGGAGTC
Organism: Pelodytes ibericus; assembly: GCA_036172795.1. Classification (NCBI taxonomy): domain Eukaryota; kingdom Metazoa; phylum Chordata; class Amphibia; order Anura; family Pelodytidae; genus Pelodytes; species Pelodytes ibericus. The sequence goes on from CM069859.1 coordinate 65,639,834, forward strand.
TCCTGTTCATGACATCACCTGTGGCATGATATGCAAATGAATTGCTTTTCAATGGAAAGTATGTAATTTACATACCATGTCACAGGTGATGTCATAAGCAGGAGAAGCCGCAAACATTAAAATCATATTTTTCTCCTAATTTAGACATTTGCTTGCAAGTTTCAACATTTCTTTTATTTTCTACATGCACAGTAAAAAAAAAAAAAATAAGTGATATACCTTTAAAACAGATACAATACCAACTCATTGTTTTTGGTCAGGGAAAATATATACTATAAGCAACTGTGACAGTATAATTATAATATAATGAAATGTTTGGTTTTGACCTATTACACACATGAAATCCTACCACACATGTGTATAGGTTATCTGACATTATTATCAATTAGTTCACCAGTCTACAACTCCACTAGCCATTTTATTGTCTGCCAAATTCAGGCCTAATGTACATTAAAAGACTGTATTAGAAAAATAAAAATTTTATAATAGCATTGTTGCATTGGAGTCTTTGAGAAGACATGATCATTTTCATAATTCAATGCAATATGTGGATGTGTTTCAAAAAATAGTTTAAGTGTTATTCAACAAAGCTGGAGGTGTGAAAACACAGCTTAAAAAAGATAGCAACTGGAGGCTATTAATCATGTGTCAGTTGTCCGCCATTGTATCTTGTAAATGAGGTTTAAATATCAGATGTGATAGAAAGTTGAAAGGTTACAGTGACGGAAACGCACCAACGTTTCAAGCAATTAGATTCAAAGTTCGGAAATACAAAAGCTGGTAAGTGAAAAGCAAATCTGACAAAATGCTAATCTTTTCCGTAAAAAAGTGTCTTCTTCTAAACCACTCTGGGCCGCGGAAAAGCTGACACTGGAGTTAAGAGCCGCCTGTCTAACCAGACAAAACGATGGAGAAAATCTGCTTTCAAACAAGGCCATAAATCGTGTATAGTGCTCGAGATTGGATCCCTGGGAACGTTTAAATTGCTTACGGATTTTTCTTTTCTTTCTTTTTTTTTTATTCCTGTTAAAAATCATATAACCAGCTTGTTAAAGCACAAACTCATCAGGGTTATTTAAAGAATTTTTTGGGGATGATCATTTTTTTTATAGGAAGCAAATGAATGTGGTGAAAAATCAACAATAAATAAATCAAGCTCACAGTGAGAGCACAGTTTCATTCTAGTAATCCTGTGACATAGCATATAATCTCATATTCATCTTATACGTGTAAAGCGCTGCCAGCTCACACAGAGGTGTTCTGTATTAGATAAAATACAACAATTAAACAAAATATAAAAACACATAATACAACTCAAATCTCTTATGCACAGACATAGAATAAAGAACAGAAGTGAAATGAGTGGGTTTACACAAATATGGGGTTAGCATTTACTTTGTTTACTCGCCTAAATATAAAGCAACTCGATAGACAAAAAAGGTTTTGCTATTAAATATTGTTTTGCATGTCAAGTGTTTTACATATTTAACCTCTTGGCACAAAAGGACGTATATATTTGTCCTGTGTTTCCCTGCAGTTAGCGCAAATGGACGTATATATACGTCCTGTATGAAAACGAATGCATCCACCACTCAAACAGTATTGCTGTAATGCCAAAATGTGGTGCCCCAGGGGCAGAAGGCTCCTCCAATATGGTGCTGCAATGTATCCGACAAGAGCGATGGAAGTGATCAGAAATCACTTCCGACGCTCTGTGGCTTGACTGCCCCTAGAGGCAGTCAGCAACATTACACTGTAATAAAATCACAAAACTAACCCTAGATCTAGTAGAAAATGGTAAGGAAACAAAAAACTACTTACGGTTATTGCTCTATAACTTGCACAACCCACAAAAATATGTAAACATATTTGTAAACTCAGGACAAAAATCAGAAACTGTTTAGGAGGGGTCTTTTTACTGTTTCCAGCTGTATAAAAGATTTTTTAGGTCAAAGTTAGAAAAAGTGTATTTTTTTATTTTTCATCATATTTTCTGATTTTTTCTGGTAAATTATATCATATGGTGAAAAAATTGTATTTTAAGAAAAACCTTTTTATGTCGATAAAAACAATATATAATATGTTGGGGTACATTAATTGAGAAATAGGAAAATTACAGCTAAACACAAATACCATAGAAGTGTTCAAATAGCCTTTTGTCATCAATGGTACAAAAATTTCTAAACTGTCTCATCACTAGTGGGTTATCAAAATGTTATTGAAAAAAATGTATTCAATGTACCTGCCACTGCACTCACTGGACCTGCCCATGCACCTATTAGACTTGCACCTTCTCTACTTGCCATTCTCACTTGGTTACTTCCTGTGTCTAGTTGGGTCCGCCAGGTGATTTCTGTGTGGTGCTCTGCATGTACAGACATCCTCCAATGCTGCCTGACACTTTCAGCACATCTCCTGAGTTGGAAGTCATATGATGACCCTTGGGTTCCAACTCGGAAGACTTGCCAGAAACATCGGGGCACAGGTCTGATTATAAGGCGAACCTTCGTATAAAAAGTAAGCAATTGTTCTGAAAAAACCATTGTCCTACATTCAAGCAAATACAGTATCTGTCATTTTCTCAGAAGTGCATGATATTACCCAGGGGAAAATTAAAATGTGTTCATGTAATATTAAATAGAAAGTAAAGACTAACTGAGGAATGGGAGCGTCTAAATGAAACATGGGTAAGGGTCAGAATGTAAGAAAATAAGCAACAGGAGAGGAAGATGAAAATGAGAGGTCACTGAATGGAGGATGGGAAGAGGGTATTAAACATAATAAGGGTCCAATGAAAACATTATGGACAGGTTAAAGGAGACATAACATTAAATAGGATTCAAGTAGAAAGAGGGATATTAGTGCCAGGGATCTGCTCAGTTAAGGGTAAAGTTTAATTTCCCAGACTTCAACAGAATTTATTATTCTGAATTCTGACTTTTATGTGATTTAGAAATTGTTTTTCACACACAAAAAAAACAAATTCACAGTGCTACCACCAGAGAAAGGGATCTTTTGCAATGCATTGCCACTATATCCACGACCCCTTGAAGCATATACATGCTGTACAAGACAGCCTTAAAACACATCCCAGGGGGAAGGTGCAGAGTGAGATAACCACTTACAGATGTCTGCCATAATGGGAAATCATCAGCATGAGTTTGGCTACTGTCTTGCTGCTTGGGAGAGTATCAGATCCACACATAACATATGTTATGGTGATGTAAAGGTGATAGATCCATCCAATACTTGCCAACAGTCCTGCATTTGCTGGGACAGTCCTATGTTTTGGGGACTTTGTACATGATGCACAAGGGGCATTATTTAAATTTAAAAAAAAAACATTTCAGATACTAAGTTCTTAAGAATTAAATAACTGAAAAAGTTCCTGCATGTCCAGGTCAAGTTTCTGACTGAGCTTTGCAGAAAAGAAAACATTATCACGAGGTCACACAGCACTGCATGACATCACAAATACCCCACCTGCATCTCACTTTTACTGAATAGCTCCTGTCGTTTTGCTCTGTACTTTTATTAATATTTCATAAAGTAAAGCAACTTTCTCCAACCATCCCTAACACGTATAGTTAACCCATGGTGGCCTGAAACTTTTGCACAGACTGATGACAATTCAATACACTGGAAGAATTAATACATTGGAAGAATATTATTTTACAGATTCCATGTATTCACCAATGTTACTACTAAATTTTAGTATATAATATGAACTAATTGGACTTATTTTGCACTAAACATATTTGGTAATTTACTAATATAGTGCTTGATAAACACCAGGAGCAATGGCTTCTAAAAATATAGTACTGCTGGTGCCTAACATTTTGCTGTATTTCGTAAAGTATATAGTACTGGTCCTAGTGACTCTAGCAACCCTAGCACCATAGCTATCACCTTTGTTAATACTTTGGCTGGGATACCAAACAGAATAGCTGTGCCAAGTTTCATGACAGCTTCCAAGTCTCAGCACTACTGCTCATGTGCAAATCTCTGAGTGTAGCCTGTAGATCGGCAATGTACAATTGCCGTTTTAATCAGCAATTAAAAATATCCCCATGTTGGTCAGGGCAGCTGAGTCATGAGTCCTGCTGTTAGGACCTTTGACGAGTATATATATATTACTAATGTGCGTTCTTATTCTATTTTATAGATTTATATTTGTAGCAATGGGTTTTATTTCATATATTTATGAATTTACTTTTTGGACATTTTTTTTTTATACTGCTAGAGACATAAATGTGTATCTAGAATTCCAAGTAAATATATATTTTTAAACTGCATTTTATTGAATGACTTCGTTTCATGTGATTTCTAAACACAGGTACAACATTTTGTACACTTGGATTTGAAGATAAACACTTGTTCCAGGGAATGGTCCTGATATCAACTATCAGTGGTATATTCTAAGCAACAGGTGGTCTGATTAACTGACCTACATCTTCTTGAAAGCTTGACCTCAAGTTCTCAGCCAAATTAGGGTATCATTTTAAAGCTACTTGTTTCCAATGTTTAATGCTATTTCCAATGTTTAATCTGAGGCTATTCACTAAAAGGTGAGTAGCAGTTGAACTGAAGTGAATAGCAGGTGAGTTGAGATGAGATGAAAATTTCCCTTTCACCAATTTAGCTATACCATATTCAGGAACAGACCTGGTTAGATCTCCAAGTGAAATCATCAGGCTTTTTCCTGCACAATGTATAGCTGATTTGGGGAGATGAAATATTCATCTTACCTGCTCACCTGTCACCTTTTAGTTAATAGCCCCAAAAGAGACTGTAGTGTAAAGGGTACCCAAAAAATGTTGACTTATTACACGACAATGCCATTTATTTATATAGCGCCAATTTACATGGCGCTTGGTACAGAGTATAGAAGAGCACTACATACATACTATGTTAGACAAACAGGGACGCATTGATACATGAGAACTCTGCTAACAATAAGAAAGTATTCACATGATCAATAAATGCATCACTCAGTTATATAATAAAATTTAACTGTAAAAGTCTTGCAAATTTGAAGTATCCTGAATGTATTCATCTGCTCCATTTCAGTGACAGCCAGTAATAAGTGCCACAGGTTGGGTCACCAGGCCATGTGTTACCCACAAACCCAAGGAGAAAACAAGTGGTAACAGATATCAGTTGCTCTTGACATAAGACTTCTATGATGATATCCGGAGGGGGAGGGTAACAACCAACAAGCCAAACACAGAAAGTTTGCACATTGAATGAGGAGCTTCCACATCATAAATCTATGCATGAGAAGGATGTGGTTGCAATTTCTCCTTTATTGTGTGAGCATGCAGGAGGCTGAGGCAAGGGATAAGAGTTTATTTTTTGTCATCTTCCCGAGACAGCTACTCATTCATCCAGATCACAGCTAAAAAAAAAAAAAAAAAAAAGCTGGTCGCAGAAATTAGCAGTTTCGGCTCAGCAGCAAAGTCGCCAGCCTGTGAAGGCAGAGAGAAATTGACTAATTAGCAATGCGCACTAAAACTTGACGGTTCTTTATAGAGAGAGAGATGAGAGAGGGATGGGGAAAGGGAGGAGGAGGAGGAGGGGGGAGGGCTTGGTTTCCCCCCTTTCTTTCTTCCAAAGATGTTTGAAATCGCAGTCATTTACGCTCGACAATTTTTACAATAGCCTTGAGCCATAATTTTGTGAGGCTCCTCAGCATCCATCCCCCTTGCATGGTCTCTCTCCACTGGCCATGCACGACCATTTCTCTCCCCAACCGTGGATTTCCTATTACTCTCGTCACGACTCACTGAGCCCCAGGCCCAAGGATAATGATGTGTTGTTTCTTGGTAGCATAATTTGTCACACGTACATTTTTTTCCTTCTTCTTCTCTTGCAGAAAGCCTCTGCTCACTCTCTCCCTCTCTCATTCTTTTCTCCCTCTCTTTCTCTCCCTCTCACATTTTTTTTTATCCTTGCTCTTTTGCTAATTCATGATGATCAAATGATGAACCACAAAATAAATTGTGTAGAGTGACTGCCCTGGAGTTTGGGAGCAAAGAAGGTTGTGTTGTTTTTTTTTTTTATTTTGTATTGGAGGAAGCCACACACCTTTCAAAAAAAAAGAACGAGTTTAATCCCTTTTCTGGGGGGTGGGAAGCAAAAGTGATCCTATACTTTGGCATCTGGTTGTGAGCAGGTAAGTTTTTGGCCTTTGTATCTGTGTTGTGCATGTTTGTTTGTCCTCTTTTAGTATGTGTGTGTAGGGGCACTGGGGGATCAATTGTTGCTAATAAAGTCTAGATTAAAACAGAATAAAGGGAGGAGGGGGCATTGGCTGAGAGATCCTGTAACCAATACAGTATTTACCTGACACGCTGCTAGAAAAGAGGATGGAAGTAGTACAAGGATACCACAGTGATGCCTAACCTCTGGAACTCTAGCTGTTGTAGACTACAGTTCCCATGATGCTCGATCACAAGAGCCGTAGTCAACAACAGCAGAAATGCCAAAGGTTAACCATCGCGTGGATACCACAGCAGCCTTTAACTCACTGGAAGCCAAAGTGCTGTGCGATACTATCACTGGGAATGGGTAACAGATCTCTCTGTCAGCTAAGGGTTTCAAGCAATTTGATCCAATGCGGAGCTGCAGTGGGCAGCATGGACCGTGATCTGCTGTGGGGCTAACAAGGGATCTTACGGAGAGGGTCTTTAATATCCAGCAGTGGCTGTAAGCATGAGTTTCCTCTAAGCCTGCAGTCATTACCAGCTCTCGGGCTCTTTGCGATTAAACTTAAAAGCATTAAATAAGTAATGTATGCATGGGGTACATCTTGTCACTTTAACCTCATTGCAGCTGGAGTAGCTTGCAGTGCATTTCAAATTGTTTCCGTGTATGATGATCTAGTCAGGGGTTCAGGGCTGATCGAAGATTCCTCAGTACACTGTATGCTCCAGGAGGAAATATAGGTTTCCCTAAGATAGCACCTTATAACATTGTGACACTAGATCTATTCTAGAATTTTGAGATCTACTATCACCACTGATGTAGCTCGCCCTTCGCAGTTTAGCTGGTGTGTCCCACATTCCACAGCCATGACGCTGCCTGAGAGTCCTTGGAATTGTAGTGCACAAAGCTGGGACGTCAAAAATACAGATTAAGAATAAATAGAGACCAGTACACCATGGTTGGGAGCTAATGCTTCTCAATAAAAAAGTAAAATCCATTTGTTATAGCTGGTGTGAGTGTCACAAAAAATATATGTCTTTATCTTTACTGTTTTGATTTGAAATATACTGTGCTGTCCACAAAGCTTACAAAAAGTAAAATATATTAGATGTTATAGCTATGCGCTTTAGCGATTACAGTGTTTTTGGATTTCACAACAGAAAATACATTTTTCACAGACTTTTTAGTTTATTAATTGCCAGAAACAGCTGTCTGCAAGCCACTTGGAGTTTTTGCTATTAAGAAGTGAAATTTGGAAAGCATCCTCTAAGAGACCTGGGCAGAGGGAAACCCTGGTGGAAGTTATTGAGTGGCGATGTGGGCATGTAATGGATCCACTGAGATAAATACTTGTAACATAAAAAATCTGATATTACTGAGTGTACAGAAAGAATGGGAGGGGCTAGCTGAAGGAAGTATAAACTTTTACCTGTGATTCCTGCAGGGTGTTCCACATTTTAGAGCAAACTTGTTGTCCTTTGCCTATAATGTGCTAGCTGAGAATATTAGGAGCTGTAAACAAAGAACCCCTGAAGGGACACGAATTACATAACCTTATGTAATCAGATCAAGTCCTGTGTTCCTCTTTTAGGAGAATTAAAGTGCATGAATCAGGATCCAAATATATAAAAATATGCAGGTTTTTTTCTTTAGTGGTAAATAATGTGAAAATATTGGAGTATAAAATGTCACTTAAGATCATAGTACACTTGTTACCTGTAATCATTCTATTGGTTTTCCTTATACGGTTTCTTTTATACTTTAAGATCATTGAGGTAGGGCTCATGTACACACACATATTTACATATATTTATTAAGCTATGATTTTGAAAAATAATTACATTTGGTGTATATTTCAGCTCTTCCTTTTAAAGCATATTATGCTCAGAATTGTGTAAAATAATTTGCAACATTGCTATTCTGGAGCTATGATGTACTTTTTATTGCAACTGTTTATTTTAGCTGTTTGTAAACCACATCATTTAAACAATCATCAGTATGTTCTTTTAAAAGGGATATGAATTAACCTATACTTCAAAATCCTTGACTTTGTGTTTAAACGAAAAAAGCTTCCTTTACTGTCCTTAAACTCCACATTTAGCATTAACATAGGTTGCATTTATGTATTTGTTGCAAAAAAGGGGTGCGACCATGCTGTCCATTTATTCAGAAGCAGCAGGTGTTATGGAATCCATGGCCAAATGCTGTTATATTAATTGTTATAATAAATTGTTCATAAAGTTTTTTTTAAATTTTGTGTAACGTTTGTACATTTTTTTGGACAGGAATCGTAACAGATTCATACAACTGTTTCTGTGCTAAGAAAGTGTAAATTGTACAGTTAGTAGCAATAGGAAAGGGCAACATGCAGTCTACTTTTATTTAAGTTTAAGTTAAACTCCTGCTTCAACCCCTCCAATATGGATCTGTTGAGTGTTGACCACAATCCAGTGGCGCACTGTCTGATGATTCAGTTAGAATGTTTCTTGAATTGGAACAAACATTCTGTAGTTCAGAAAACCATCATTATTCCCTAATAGGATAGAGATACACTGAAACATTTAACAGATGATAGAGTATCATGTTATCCTTGGGGAAAACACAATTGATGTATTTAAACTACTATTTAAAATCAAATCAATTTAGCATGATGTTTTAATTTATTGTGTAAAGAGTGGCAGACAGCCTCTGTGTAGAACAACTGTCAATACACTCAATATTTTAAAAGGATTTAACTATGCTGCAGTATTCATTGCCTTTTGGTCATCTTTCATGACAGGTCCAAACAAGAGTTTGCAAGTGAGGCCCGCCATGTCCAGATCGGGGGACAGGACTTCCACCTTTGACCCGAGCCATAGTGATAACTTGCTGCATGGTCTGAACCTGCTTTGGAGGAAGCAGCTCTTCTGTGATGTGACTCTGACAGCCCAAGGACAGCAGTTCCATTGCCACAAAGCTGTGCTTGCCTCCTGCTCCCAGTATTTTAGATCACTTTTCTCCAGTCATACAGTACAAGATGGACTACCATCGGTCCCTAAGGATCAGCAGCAACAATCGCAGCAGCAGACAGAAGAGCCTGGAACACCATCCTCCTCCCCTGATGATAAGCTTCTGGTCAGTCCCAGAGCCATCAATAACTTGGTTCTGCAGGGCTGTTCTTCAATAGGACTTCGTCTGGTCCTGGAGTATCTCTACACAGCTAATGTCACCCTGTCTTTAGACACAGTGGAGGAGGTCCTATCGGTCAGTAAAATTCTGCACATTCCTCAGGTCACCAAGCTCTGTGTACAGTTTCTCAATGACCAGATCTCAGTGCAGAACTACAAGCAGGTGTGCAAAATTGCAGCCCTACATGGTCTGGAGGAGACCAAGAAGCTGGCCAACAAGTATCTGGTAGAGGATGTGCTCTTACTCAACTTTGAAGAGATGCGTTCCATGCTAGACTCCCTTCCACCTCCTGTAGAGTCTGAGCTTGCTCTCTTCCAAATGTCTGTACTCTGGCTGGAACATGATAGGGAAACCCGTATGCAGTATGCTCCAGACCTAATGAAGAGACTCCGTTTTGCCCTAATACCAGCACCAGAGTTGGTAGAGAGGGTGCAGTCTGTGGATTTCATGAGGTCTGATCCTGTGTGCCAAAAGCTGCTCCTGGATGCTATGAACTATCACCTAATGCCTTTCAGACAACACTGTAGGCAGAGTCTAGCCAGCAGGTGAGAGGTTTATTGTCCTGTCACTCTATTGACTAATATAGAAATAGAATCTTAATTATGCAATCTTCGTTATTTCCCTGCATTCACCAGAAGTTGCTATTTTTTTGATACTTGGCACTAGTTATAATAATACTACAGATAGTTTTATCTCTGGAAGTGAAGAACAGGAAGCGCTTTATACCAACTTAGGAAGTATGCTAGGGTATTAGGCAGTTTTTGATTTATGACTAGGCAACTCATTTCTAGGTTATGTTACAGGTGGCCGTCAAGTTCACAATTGTGCCCTCTAGTGTTCTATTCACTAAAAAGTGAAGTGTGGTGAACTCCAAAAAAATGATACATTAGAAGCTCTCGTGGAAAGATATTGGATAATTTTTCCAGCTCTGTTATTTATACCTGATATTTGCAGTTTACGTTCTAGTGAACACACCGCAAAGTCTTACAGGTGTTTCTTCTTGAACAATATTAGAGACGTACTTCAATCCTTAAAGACAATATAAAGTTTGATTTATAAATGTTTTGCACAAAGTCAGTAATTACACATTCAAAAGTCTACTGTACATTTATCTGTTCTAGCATACTAAGTGTAAATTGTGCTCTACAGGACAAATTTTTATGTTGTTTCAAAATAGCTCATATAGGTTATTATCACAGCTAGAGCTTTCAAAATACCTGAATCAATGGATGAGTTGCCTGTTCTCATGAGATAACCTTAAACCTTATAACGTCACCTTGAAAATATTGTAATTAATCAACCAAGTATAAAAACAATATGGTGTGTTAACATTGCTGTGAGTGTGTTAATATTGGCTCAAAAACTTAGCAGTCATTTTTTAAAACAGGTATAACACAATATGAATTATCTGTCTGTTGTGCTTAGCTTATTGGTCTCAACAGGCTCTTACGCTTTATTGATAAAGCAAAGTTTGGCTCCGCTTTAAAAACTGCCCGTTTGGGATCCTGATAACCTATCATTGAAAACATAATCCACACTACACCACTATCCATATGTCAGACTTTCAGCAAGTATGACACGTCAGGACTGCCACAGAATGCCATCTCTAGAACATAGATGACTCTCCTGCTACATCATGCTCTAAAAATTGTAGCTCAGGACTTCAACTACAGACAATCTGGCTATCCTCTGCACATGTGATTTCTGTGAGAACCAATCACAAATATCATGTATTGAGCTGTCATAGTATATACTGAATTCAACAGTTTCTCTGCCTTACATGTGGTTTTTGAAGCAGAGATAGACATATCCCCATGTCCAAAAACATGTGCTTTTCGATGTGATTAAAGCAGTAAAGCAATGAAATTATACTTTATTGTATATTCTTAGATATAGTGCTAGGTGCAAGTTTGTGGGAAATGTGTTTGTTACATACATATTTTGTTTGTTGGTTGCACTACTTTTAGTAGTAAAAAAAGGATTTTGTTTATTTTTTATTTTTATTTATTCATTTAATTTTTTATGATATAACCATTTAATTTCAAAATAATGATCTACTTGTCCTTAAAATAACAGTATATTATTTATGTAGTTGCACTATAAGCAGTTTGCAAACCCAATGCACATGGATGTCTATTGCTGTATTCATACTCATTGGTCATTCTGGTCTATTCACATAGGTGGCATTGTTTAGTAACATTTCCCTTTGATTAAACTAAAAATAAAATGTCAGCTAACATTAAAGCCACTTTCAGCAGTCGTTAGAGGGACATATAGGGTATAGTTAACTGTTACAGAAGTCTGCCTGACAATCCATGCTGATATACATGAGATGCAACAAACTATTTATCCCTATAACTTAGTAACTGGTTGTGTGGTTAATGTCACTTGCGGAAGTGAGCCAATCCTGACATGAGTGCATTTACAGATGCTGGCAATAAAGAAGGAACCAGGTTGTCAGAGCAATAAGGGAGCCCCACATGGATGTGTACATTTAATTGATTTCCTATATAATTTGGTACAATCCTAAGCCATGGTCAGTTAACTGAGCTGCTGAACCTATTCAAGTTATACAGTGTTCACTTTCTTGTGACCCGAGTATTATCACCTTTTGGGTGCAGCCAACAGTCAACAATATCTATCAAAACGTTTTCCAGATATCTATTTTACCAAGATGTACCAAATATATTGAGTGAAAGGATGAAAGTTATCTTGTATGAAAATTATGTTTTCTTTATTGCTTTTGGTGTGAACAATGTGTCATTTTAATGTTGATACATCACTACATGGTAACACCTGTATAAATTGCCCACTTTCAGTGCCTTTTGAACAATGTGCATTATTTAGTTTGGCATTGCATATGGAGTTAGTGTTTGTGCATGGAAGTTGCTTGACATACAGAATATATGAGCATAATGCTCACCTTTTATCATATTGTATACTTTATTATTATTTTGTTTAAACATTTGGTTCTAAAGATTACGTACTGTGCGTCAAACATCACTAGTCTAGGATTTTTAATGTGCAGCTTTGAGGAAAAATCTTAATTGCATAAATATGTATGAAAGAAAGTTTATTGAGCTACCCAGGTGGTGTGTCTGAATGAAGGTATGCAATCCCTGTAATCCTCACCCGGACTCCGGTGCCTCCTGTCAGCGCTCGACTTGCACTGAGTTATAGACAAAGAGAAAGTATGCAGGAAAAACAGCGAAACGCGTCAAGCTTTTTCTTACCTGTACACCTGCACTACCGCTGTGGATTTATAACCTATTCATGGAATAAACTAATACTTTTTTTCACCTTTAAACTGGCTCCAGGAGTGCTGTTTTTCCTGCATACTTTCTCTTTGTCTATAAATATGTATGGACTTTAAATAAAAACAGGGATGGGTTATATCTGCAAATGCAGTTCTGCATTACTACTGAGTGAACCTACATCCCTTCATTGCAAATCTGTCCTTGGCTGTATATCAGTGGAAAGATGTCACTAGTGTAGTGTGTTATTTCACTAACCAGTATAAGATGTTGGCTGTAGTAGACCTCACATCAATCTGTTCAGGGCAGCTGCTGGTCAATTGATTTTATTGCAGTGTTGGGGTTCATGGTATCTTCACTTCCTGCTTTATACACCCATGCATTCTGGAAGTAGTAGAAAGTACCAGAACCACAACATTTGGCTTTAACGTGTTTCTAGCAAATTGTAGCTCACCTTACATCTATGTTGAGAGCAGCTAAGACTGACATTTTGAGTTGGGAAATATTTGTTGTTGTATGTAGCTTTTTATTATGCTTTTCTAGTTGGAAGCAGGCCTTACAGTTGGGTAACCACTCATCCTTTAACGGAGTGAAGCTTATCAAAATGTACCTGACAAGGTAGCATTGATTTTAAAGCAGACCAACAGTACGTATTTGCCACAACAGTACTTTGATCACCGTACCTTTGAGCAATAAAAAGTTCACAAAATATCATAGACCCCAGGTGATCGTACAAAAGGATACAACGGTAGTAGAATATCTAAGATACCAGCATTACTGTGTGAAATCACTAGGGCAGGTGAAATGGTCTGTGCTATTGAAAAGGGATGCTGGGTGACAGAGTGGAACAATACAACCGGCACAAGAGGCTGATGTATGAAATTGGTAACGTTTCACTTGTTGTAAATAAGAAGGGGAAAAAAACACAACATTTGCGAATGTCTGTCATTAAAATATGCTGCAGGGTGCAAAATCTGTCTGGGTTCCGATCTCACCATGCTAACACAAAATGTAGCCACACTAAATGGCACAGTGTGCAACACAACTCCCACAATGGAGACAAATGGTGCCACTTATATTAAATCTAGTGTATGAGATGCAGACTTCCTATTAATATGTAAGATTGGGAAGAAAATGCAACATCTATTACAGTAAAACGAGTAACAGCTAAGACAGTGAAATGAGGCTACTGTTTGGGTTGCAATCTAGCCGGTGTTTCCCACTTGAACTGAGCATCTATTGAAATTCTGTATTTTCAGATACATTATAGGCTTACAGCTTTCCAACTCAGCTACTGATGCCTGAATTTAGCAGTTCACTTGTCAGTTCATCACAGTTCACTTGTGGACTCACTACTATCACTCTAGTGAAATGTAAATTGTCTCATCTTGAATTCCAAGATCTAGTTGGCTGAGGGTCATGAGTTTGTTGGCCTAGATTGACCTTATAACATGCATTACAATTATAGTGAGTGAAAGACTTGAAGTCCCAGACTGGGAGCATCAGATTTTGTGTTAAATTGGGACATATGTATTATGTGTTTTCTTAAAGTATGTTTATTTGTATTTATGTTTGTATGCCATGCAACTACACCGCTCTGGTGTTAGAAGACAAAGTGTCCTTTAGAGGACTCTATGTCACTGCCACCTTGTAGGAACCTGCAGGCTTGTTTAGATCGGCACTAATATAGTATGAAACAGACAAAAGCTGTTAACCTACTTTGCAGTATACCAGATATAATAAAACATAGGTGAGCAAAGGAGAATGCTACACTGTGATATATATGTCACACTAGTTAGAAAGCGACATTGTATGCGTCCATATAAACCCTGAGTGTTCCATTGCGGTTCAGATATATCCACTAAATTATCACTCAGCTTTGATGAGTGAAACTTCCTGGCATATTGGGAATTAGTATCTCAGTTACAGAGGTCTTCTAGCTCTCTGTGGGTGGGTAGTCACACTGTTCAGTAGTTGGCTCTTAGGGGAGAAGGTAAAAAAAAAAAAAAAAAACAGGATGGAATTAGAGTGACTTTTGCACAGATGAGCGGGTTTCTGCTGCTGGATCAGTGGAAAGCACTGGCGGTGCTTCACTCTGGGGATGCTTTCAGCAGCATCACACGCTCACCAGTCATTGTTGTAGCCACTGGTGCACACAGGGAGTGTGACAATGAGTATGGCAAAGTAAAAAAAAAAAAATACAGAAACAACAAAACCTAAAAGGCTTGCTCTTAACTCTTTGAATGGTAGATTATTGGACAAAACAATTTTACCATACACTGTACACACCTCTAAAATTATTAATTCAACTTGAAAACTGAAAAAGCCCAATTCTCCCTTCAAATGTGAGACTAATTACGCTAAAATCACAAGTACCAGATTTCCACTATATTCAAAGCCTTGTCTACAAGCTCAGGATATAACCTTTATCATTTTTCAAGGTTCTCTGAGTGTAAAATGACTTATAATAATGATTTGACTAATATGATTTTTGATGTGTAACTTTAATGCCTAACCTTATCACAACTGCAGGGCATTTCATGTGTACTCAGCTGTAAAAAGCAATGATTTATGGAGATAATAGGAGAGAAAAAACTGTAATTCCAGAAGGAACCTTAAAACAAATGGCAGGATAAGACCTTATTTTTCTTTTCTTTTTTTCACCAGTAAAAGATGTGCATCCTTTTTAATCATTTTCCTGCTCAGCTCTCCCTTCAAACTTATTGTGACATGATTATAGGGGTATGCAAGAAACATAAAACAGATTACGTTTAGAAGCCAGGATGCTGAGATATTCTAGTACTCATTCTTTTTCTTTTCTGTTTTGGGTGAAGAATTCGATCCAACAAGAAAATGTTATTATTAGTGGGTGGATTGCCCCCCGGGCCAGACCGACTGCCCAGCAATTTGGTTCAGTACTATGATGACGAAAAGAAGACGTGGAAAATACTTACAAGTAAGTCATATTGCATCTTGATCAGTATATGTATCCAGATCATATTTGCCTGAAATAGTAGGGTTAGACATAATATCCATGCCCAGAAAGACAGTAACCCCTTAAAGGCAGCATGGGCGAGACCATCACAATAATCTTGTCTTAGAAGACCCTCATCTAGCAACTCAGTGTTAGCAAGGCTCTATGGTGATCATGTTACTATACTAGAGCAGTGAACAAGAAATTGATTAAGCATAAGTATGGAGCAATACCTTTTTCTTTTTAACATTTTGCAATAATTGTTCCGTTTTGTGCCTCATTTTTTTTGTGTGTGTGTGCGTTTTTTCAAGCTCTGCCAGTGTTTTCTTATAGTTTCTTACTTTTTGATGAATGATTTTTATTCTGCGTGTGAAAGCTAAACAAGCTTGTAGCACATGCAAATTAAAAAAGGCAGACATTTTTACGAATAATCAAATTTTTATTCACAAATAATTATTACATTGCAAATGTAGGAGATAAAGTTTTGGACATACATTTTTTTTATTTTTTTATTATTATTATTACATGCCCCTTTATACACACAGATTCATAATAAGCAGGACTTGCCATGCTGACAGAGAATTTAAGGACTAGGTTGGAATGGAGGCATAGACTAACATTCATCCTTAATGGATTGTGTCCAATGTCAGCATAGTTTCTCTGCCACGAATATCAAAAATAAGACCCAAAAGTTTGCTAATCAGGAGATTTAAATATTCTTTTTACATAAGGGATAGTTCTCCTCTAGGATTAAATCACAAATCCTATTATGCTTATAGGAGAATATTTTTAGCATATAGATATGTTTTCGAAGTAATAAAGACACTTTTAACACCAATGAATTCAAAGAATTGCTTTTTAAAGCAATGCACAATATCTAATTATATTATTGATCTGTCTAAACTTTAACAGGATAAAGTACACATGGATTCTGATTCCATGGTTCTTATCACATGCTTGGTCATTTCCAGTTGTCAACTAGCCAGTGACAAACCATACGATCTGGCTGCTGTGGAAAAACAGTTATTATCAGATTTTCCAGATATATAAAAAAAAACATTGGATGAACTACTAACTTTACTGACTAGTAGTTTTACTTATGTTTATTAAGTTGTGTATTTACTTGTAAGGTTGTTGTGTTTCACAGCTGGTTGGTGTGCTGGGGTTTCTGGGCTTTGCTGTGGTTCTAGGAATATTTAGGATTCATACATTACCACAATAGGATTTTGTATTTAATAATGGGGGATTACAAACTTTAGATTTGTAAAGCATTTTTCGGATATTGCCCCACAGCAGTTCTTATTAGGGTCCTACACTAAATATCTAAATCTATGAGCCCCAAATCTTCAGTTAATAGTTTTGCATGTGTTTTTCAATGATTCAAGTCAATGGACATTGTTACCCTATTCAGTGGGCATGAAGAGGTTTGCAAACAGTCTACACATTTTGTTAGAAGAATTGTAAACAAATATATTGATTAAGGAAATGTGATCTGATCTCCTGATTATGACATAACCTTATTGCACCAAATATAATTTGCAAAATGATACACAAATGTAACAGACATTTTTTTTTACTTTATCCATTTGCTTTCACGTCTGCTTTCACAGTGTACAATTCATGTTTTTATGCTCTTTTTTTAATCCCATTTTAAATACTATTTAGGTGACTCTCTTTTAAAGGATGTGTATTATTAATGTTTAATGTAGTTGTCAATGTACTAAAATGAGTAAAGTTCTTTTCATTAAAAGACCATGGATTCCAACAACTGAAATAACCAAAGAGGAAAATTTTCTTTGTAATGGCTAGAGGCTGGACCAGGTGGCAAACATTCTGTATAATTTATAGGCTGCTTCATATCACATAGACAGCTGCTTGTATTGATGGGTAAATCATCCTGAAGAAGAGCAAAGTGTTTTATTCAAACAAATTAATTTATAAAAAGATGTATTGCAGTGACATTAAACACTATCCATATACATGGATTAATTAAAGAGTCTATTTGGAAAATACTGACATCAGCTAGGTAGATTTCTCACAAATATTGATGCTACATATTTGAGTTAAATTGCAGACCATGATGATTTAGATTATTAAAAAAAATCCATACAATTGAAAAATATTTCAACATAATTTTAGAGCACTAGAGGAATATGGTGTATCAGAGGCATTATTAAACATCTAGACACACTAGGCAAGC
Organism: Pelodytes ibericus; assembly: GCA_036172795.1. Classification (NCBI taxonomy): domain Eukaryota; kingdom Metazoa; phylum Chordata; class Amphibia; order Anura; family Pelodytidae; genus Pelodytes; species Pelodytes ibericus. Next base: position 65,657,637 of record CM069859.1, read on the forward strand.
CAGAATACTGGCTTTTATCACAGAAAAGTGCTGTGCTACCACCACAAGTTTGGGTAGGCATATACAAAGAAGATTAACAATGTCACCTCTTTGCCTCTATATCCACTTTATACATGAACTCCTTGGAGAAAATGCCCAGGGGAGAAGTACAGGGATAGGTAACCACTCAGGGACAACTGTTTAGTCCTTAATGGGATTGGTCACTTGTCAGCATGAGGTTGGTTACTGGCTATCTGGTTGAGGCTTGGAGCAGTATAAGAGTATGAGACTTAAGGCAGGGCTCGACAAACCCCGGGCGCCAGGTCACCATGTCGACCAATGAGTTATAGCAGTAGGGAGGGGAGACATATTGACAGATCAACTGTTTTTTTTAGCTTTAAAAATATATGTATATATATTACGACTTGTGTGTGTGTGTGTGTGTGTGTGTATATGTGTCTCACTGTATGTGTGTGTGTGTGACTGACTGTATGTGTTAAAATTAAATAAAAGCTTTTTTTGCTGCTCTCCCCTGTCTGCCAGGTGTTTTTTCTGCTCTCTATATCCAGTTAACCTACCCTAAATAGCCTACTGTTTCTCCATCCCTTGCTGTTGCTCCAGTAGGCCTGTTGGATTCTCCTTCTTGACACCCTTCTAAATCAGGTTGACTCCAGACAAGTAGCCCCAGGTTTTTAACTTTTACTTCTATTAGTGAAGTAAAATGTAAAGAAATCCTTTAGTGCCACTTTTAACAGAGAATAAAAAGTTGACCGTATTGAATTTGCTCATGCATGAATACATATTCTAAATACGTCTATATTGTGCTAATGGTTAGGGATAGAGCGTTGCCCAATTTTGAAAACTGACAATTAAGTGCTCCTGTTTTGTTGATTAAATGGAGGAGAAACCAAGAATTTGGACACTTCTTTATCTGATACATTTTCCATTTTACAATAATTAAATAGTAGCAAAGTAAACAAACAAGCAGAATCCCGAGTTTGACACTCACATTAGTACGCCTGTTTAGTAACTGATGACATCTTGGTATCTGTATGTCTGCTTGTACTCAAACTCTGTTATAGATATATATTTTTCCTATAAAAAATCATACATTGCTAACTTGTCTGTATCTAACAATTGTGAACATCTCTTTAGTGTCACTGTAACCAAAAGGCCAAGCCTTATCCCGTTCATACTGACAATGTTAAAGAAAACCACAGAATATTGGTGACATTTTTCTGCACAATGAGTTGAAGGCCTATTGAAACCACTACTAAAGTCTTAGGGGATCACAGCTATTGAAAACCACTGTTTTAAAGCAAATGGTTTTTAATTCAGCCTTTTCATATATCCAAATTAACAAACGCCCCTGAGGTCAAACCTCATTTTGTTGCACAGTGCTATGGAAAAAATTGTCACATACTGTATAACTTCTACTATTCCTCAATAAAGTGAACATAGAATAATAATCGTAGGTATTTTTGAGTGAATATGGTGGTAGCACCACATATTAAAGAAGACATGTGTCCAGCTTATTTTCAATACTCTAAATAAAAGATCCTTACACTTTTCAGATTTGTTGTCTGTACCTACGTAGCTATTTCTAACATGTTTTGAAGCTCAGGAGATATGGAGCACAACAAAGCACTGATATTAATTTTCTTTGTAAAGGAACTGTCAACCCTAAAAAAATTTGGAATGACTGTATGAATCAAAATCATTCATTCCAAACACTGATTCCTCATGTTTCTATAACATAAGCACTTCAGGCTGTCTAACAGGCTTCAATACCACTTGCATGGGTGGTGCCGACACGAGTTCAGTGTTAAAGAGGGAGTACACCCTATTTTTTTCTTTTAATGAGGCAGAAGACCACTATCAATCAGTTGATACCTTTATTCACCAACTGAGTGGGTTTAGAGTGCAAGCTTTAAAGACCTCCTCGTCTATTCATTAGTCATTTTATACAAAATAAATGTGAACACTATGTAAGGAAACTATCCAAGGAATGCGTTCTTTGATCAATCAATGGTGGTATAATTAGATGTAAATTACAGTCATCCTCTGGAGGTGTCAGAAGTCATTCACACTTCTAGTAGGGCCTGGATGTCTGGTGTGCAGGCTGGTCTACAGTGTGATAATGAGAGACATTCTCTATCCCGGTTGAGGTCATCAATTAAGGAATTAAATTGGAGCATTCATTTAACTTTTGGGAACCCATACTTTCTTCTCACTCTGAGTTTTGAACAGTTCCATTAATACAATAAAACAAAGTGGCCGTCCAAAAGAAAGAGCCTTGGTAGTTCATGTAACAGTACTGGAGACTGGACCCAAGTATGTGTGAAAAAAGAAATCTTCTTTTTTAAAGCAAAATACCTGTGATACATATATGGGAATTAAAGATGTTATAATCCATAAACATTCAGTAGCAGTCCCATTAATAGCATAAGTCTGATGTCTCTGACGCTGTGTCCATTTTAGCTAGAATTTTCTCCCACTGGTGTCTCTGTTCTTTGTTACTGATGTTATATATGCGTCAATGAAATCTTTTATGGAATGGTTGGCCTATTTCATCCACATAAAAGGGTTGTTGGATATATTGCACACAAGATAAGGCATAGCACAATGGATGATTTGCAGGTGAAGACGCCCTGATCTTATGGTGTGCAATTGAGTTTGGTATAAGGACCTTGTCTGTAGTATAAGTGCGTGCGCAAGTTTTTCACTTTCTTTGTAAGCAGGAAGAGGTGACACTTTTTGTGGTTTTGTTCAGGACATTCCTTACCATAAGTTGTTTTAGATTGCGAGGCCATCAGAAGGAGAGCAGGGAAGGCTGTGGGAATATATTCCTGAGGAACGTGAAAAGTTCCTCATCACGGGTGGTGGTCCAGATGATTATAATATCTTCTATATAGTGATGGTAGACTATTGGTTTAGGTTGGCAGGTGGACAGGAAATCCTCTGCTAATTTTGCCATAAAAAGGTTGTCATATTGTGGTGCCATTTACATGCCCATTGCAGTCCACATTTTCTGAAGGTAGAGGTCACGTCCAAACCTGAAATAGTTATGGGTGAGAATAAATTGTTAGTGGTTCGGTGTCCATGTTGTTTTGTGTAAAGTATTCCTGGAATGCTGCTATGCCATCTCTGTGTGGAATGTTGGTGTATATGGTATCCAGGGGAGTATTCTCTGAAAGTAGGACTAGGTCAGCTAGTTTGTTTAAGAGGTCCATGGTGTCCCGAAGGAACCTGGGTGTTTGTACCAGTGGTTTCCGGGTATTTTCCATCCAATCAGAGATATTCTTTGTGAGTGTACCAATTCCTAAAATGATGGGTCCAGCACTTTAATATGTGAGTTTCCAAAGCAACATGGGCTAAATAGATGGTGCTGGAAACCTGTATGTTCTATTAATAAGGTGACCTAGCTAGGGCTTCTATTTAATATGATAGTTTTTACATAATTTGCAGCAGCCTTACACAGTTTGCATTTCTTAAACTTTATTTGTATTGTTTGTATAAAAAGATTCTATACCAAAAACTCAGAAATTTGTTTTAGAAAAATAAACTATTTTTACAATTTGAAAAATCCATAAAAGCATTTAATTTATGTAACTAAAATTATTATGCGTTTCATTTTGTATGGAGGGACTGCATCCAGATGATGTTTTTTTCTATATGTAAGACTATTTCTTTCTGTTTTATGTACTTCTGCGGGACATAAGGTAAGTATTTGAACCCTTTAATGTGGCAATTTTTTAAGATTTAATCCCTCTTTAAACTATAGCCGGTCTGGTGATCTGCTGTGTGCCAGCAGATGGTGCAAGTCTTTTATGCTTCAATATCATAATGGGTATCATTATTTCCAATCAAATTGTATTGTAAATGTATATGATAAAGACAAAGAAAATATCATTACATCTTTAAATTATGCAATAATATAATAAATAATGATGTTTCTTTGGAACAAAACACATTCAAAGATAATCCTCAGTAAGTTTTACTACATACCACGTTTTGATCCACTTGCACCAAGTTGATTCCACACTTGGGCCAACTTGATTCCGTTCTGAAAAATATAGTTGTTAATAGAGTTGCCACTTTGCAGCTAAAAAGTGTGATGTTCTGATTTGCAATCTACAAAATATTTATAATACAGTAAATCACTGAAACAGAACATATCAAAGTGTCTCTGACCTAGGGTTGCCACCTCAGCCATTTTTTACTGGCCACATATAACTTTTGCAGGCTGCCTTGCAGTATATAGAAGTGTGGCATCCACTACTTGATAGTTAATTGATTTCCTTCTGGTCACAAATGACGTGTACATACTCCAAAGCAGCCTGAAAATTTTATTGTGGCCAATAAAACATGGCAACCCTACCTAGGGTTGCCACCTTTTCTTCAGAAAAATACCGGCCTTGGTACTGTCTCGATAGACTTAACATTGGCCTGATGCCAATTTTTTACCGGCCTGCCGGTAAAATACCGGCCAGGTGGCAACCCCAACCCTACCCTGCCGCCAACAGTCCATTTGCACAAATAAGTTCAAAACAGCTGAATTTAGTCATTAATCAGTGATTAACTGATATGGGAATAGCAAAAATCACACATTTAATAGCTGGTTGGAAAAATAGGCAAGTTACCAATTGGCTGAAACCAGTAATGCTTTGGTTTTCATCCACAAAGCTGCAGATTGGCATATTCTTCCTACTTCCAGCCTCTATGCAACAAATGCCATCATAACAAAACAGCTAAAATATAGATTACATTGCCACACACAAAGTCATCCGTATTGTGGTTACATTGCCATTCAGAGCTAAGATGAAGGTTCTTAGGTCAAAAAAAGCAAACTACAAAAATCTAAGGTTTACATTTTGATGGGGTTTTTGCAGAGGTCAGTTATGGTTTGGAGCGAAGAAACTCCTAATTCTGAATATTTCAGCATTTTCGTCCCCAAAGCTGTTTATAAAACTGAACATGCTCATAACATTACATCATTACATCCAGTGACAGTGGTTACGTCCCTCTCAGCTGTGGCTGGATGCACAAAATAACTAAAGCAGTACTGTGGGAGTTTTTCTGTATATACAGTATCAGGAAAATAGATAACATTGTTTATAGAAGCAAGAGTGTGAGAAATAGACTCCCCTGGTTTTATTTAATATCTTCATTATAGGTTATATGTTTATAGCACACATATTATTACAGATTTCACCCGCTCTGGCCTAATACTAGCTTTTCTGTATCTTTGGGATTTCATATTAGAAAGTGATATTCCATTCTAGGTTTATATATATAAATATATATGAGCTTGTCGAGCAGATATAGATCGTAATTCCATGAGTTCTCTAATTTATTGTCGTATTTACTGATCCTTGAAAACAGACAGCCAATCTATGCGTTTGACCTTCCTTCTCGTAACAAAGTGTGGTAAGGAAGACATACGTCTTTGTGGTGCAAAGACAGATGAATCTTTCTGAAAAGGAAAGTTTAAAGAGTTTCAAGATATGTCATAAAGCGTATTTTAAAGGGGCACTCCAGGCATCAATCTATTTTTTAGTTCATTTAGATCATTTGGTTTAACATTCACATTGGTTTTTTTTTTTGCCATACAAGTGCATGGAATCTCTTGAGAAAATTTCTACTGTAGCTCCTTTTGCTTACTTGCATGAGGATCACTTGACTGGGTAATTAGTTCACTGGGTGTCTATTACTGTGCAGTAACAACTTCACTAAGATTCTAGTGATAATGCATTGTGCCATGCTGTTTTGTTTTTTTGGTTTGTTTATTTTTTGACTTCAGTGATTGGAGAGGAACTTAACTTGTTCTATCATTTTACAAGATGTCATATAGTAGTGGAGAAATCACTAGGACACCTAGTTTCTTCAGGGACTGTGGGGATGGCCTGTGCAGATACTCCATTATTGTTTTGACAAAATGACAGCCTGATAGGCTAATAGGAGCATTAGCAAAGGCAGACACGCTTTTCAGATTGACAGTGACAAGTTACACACCCTTGGACCGATTGCAGGAAGAAAATCTCCTATTGCTTGGCTTCTCCCCTACCTAACTAGTGATTTCCTGTAAAAAAAAAAAAAACAACAACAACAACATAAGTATCAATGTTTTTAGCAAAAGAGAATCAAACACTTTGGAAGCAAACAGTTAGACAAAGCACTTAAACCTTCTTTTGTGGTTCTCACTGCTAATTAAATTAACTCTTGCAATGCAGGAGAACACAATGTGTTATTAAAAATGACCACTCAAAAATATTTTGGTTTTGCATGTTAGTGTGCAAATGTACACCGCCAGATACATGTCCAGTGTAGACATATGCAAATCAATATTAATATGTATATCTGTAAACTGTGTGCTTGTGCTGAATTAATTCCACTTGCATATCTCTTGTAAAACCCCCATTGCTAAGGCAATGATGTATTTCTTTCACTTTCATTATATGTTCTTAATCAGAGCGTGAATTCACACTAGACATAGTGATGCTTTATGCTTGGTTTCACTTGTTTTTGCTAAAATCTTCTGACATGATTAATTTTCCTTTAATGCCTTTGTCTTGTAGTGGTAAAAATGACAGTAAGATAGGACATATATGCATGCCTTTTATCATATGACAGAACGGTTAACTTACCAGTACATACAAATTATTTGGCTTGACTAATATATATGACAACTATATATGTATATGTACATTATAGATATATTTAAATATATAAATGTACATATACTCACACTATATGGACAAAACTACTTGGGACACACCACTTAATTATTGAATTCAGGTGTTTCAAACAAACCCATTGCCACAGGTGTATAGAATCAAGCACATAGCCATGCAGTCTGAATTCACAAACATTTGTGAAAAAAATGGGTCATTCTGAAGAGATCAGTGAATTCAAGCGTGGTACTGTGATAGGATGCCAGCTTTGCAATAAGTGAGTTTGTGAAATTTCATCCCATATTTTCATCCCCAATATCAATGATATTCCATGGTCAGCTGTAAGTGGTGTTATTGGAAAGTGAAGCATTTAGGAACAGTAGAAACTCAGCCACGAAGCAGAGAACCACGTACTGTCACACACAATGGTCACTGATTGCTGAGGCGCATGGTTTGTAAAAGTCACCAATGCTTTGCTGATTCCATAGCTGAGTTCCAAACGTCCACTGACATGAATATCAGGACAAAAAATATGTGGCAGTAGCTTCATGGAAAGGATTTCCATGGCCGAGCAGCTGCATGCAAGTCTCACATCAAGGACAATGCCAAGTGCCGAATCGAGTGCTGTAAAGCACACCACCACTGGACTCTGGAGCAGTGGAAGCGTGTTTGGTGGACAGTCTTCACTGTTTGGCAGTCTGATGTCTGGGTCTGGTGGATGCCAGGAGAATGTTACCTGTCTGACCGAATTGTACCAACTGTAATGTTTGGTGGAGGAGGGATAACAGTATGGGGCTGTTCTTTATGGGTTGGGCTAGGGCCCTTACTTCCAGTGAAGGGAAATCTTAATGCTTCAGCATACCAATACCTTTTGGACAATGCTATGCTCCCAACTTTGTAGCAACAGTTTGGGGAATGGCCCATTTCTGTTCCAGAATGACTGTGCCCCAGTGCACAAAGTAAGGACCATAAAAACATGATTGGATGAGTTTGGTGCATAAGAATTTGATTGGCCTGCACAGAGCCATTTCCAAGGAAACACTCAAAAATCTTTTGGACAGCCTTCCTAGCAGAGTGGAAGCTATATGAGCTACAAATTAATGTATTTAGAATGCAGTCATAAAGTCTCTGTTGGTGTAATGGTCAGGTGTCCCAATATGTATGTCCACATATTGTATATATCTGTGAGTTTATATTAAAGATTTTTTTTAAGTATAATTACTGAGATCAACATCCCATGGCCTAGGAACTATGGTCTCATTCCAGGACCTTGTGCCCTTATGCTACAATTACCACTGCTTTGTTATTTATAAAGCATGGTCTTAATCCACAGCGCCATACAAAAGGGGTGTACATGGCCTTTCCTTTGGTACCTGTGCATCGAAACATGGAATGTACACTGCACAATATATTACCAATTCATACATGAAGAAAAATCAAACTATAATATTGTGTATTTCTGCACGTAACTAGATCTGTGTTTTTGTAAGTAAATAAATGTGGAATTCACAGCATAAAACTTGAACTGAAAAGAAAAAACAAAAAGCTGAACTGATAAGTGAAATATATCCCAATAAAAATAATTATATTTAAGTGCCTTTGATAAATAAAAGTGTTGATTACCACTGTATTTTGACACATTTTGTATAAATTAGTGATCAATGAGCATAATTTAAATACACTGCTCATCTATACTATAAAACATTAACAATTCAGGTCAAGGGACTAGTAATGTTCAATGAATGTTATTCATTCTATGAGTTAGTTAAGGGTAATTACAGCAGTTTTAAGATGGTGGAGATTTTATTGGACCATTTTTTCCTATAACTTTTTTAGAGACTGTCTGCCTTGAGGTTCAGCTTCAAAGATTATTTATGCACAGTTTTAGAACAAGAAGAAAAGAACTCAATTTTTAGACTCTTGTACATCACTGGAGAAGACCTAATTTAGCTGTACTCTGCATTCAAAGGATGATCATACAGAATTGCTATATTCCTACTCGGTGATTAATGGTTCCAATAGTTCTCTTTTAGAATTGGCGATACGCTTTCTACTCTTGCATAACAGTAAAATGCCTTCCACCCATGGGTAATTACTCGTTTTTAATGTAATGTGTGTATGTAAGATTAAATATATAATATAAGTATTGACTGGACTGCAGGTTTGGAGACAAAAACAAATGCTTAAAAGGGTTTTTGGTCTGCAGAATATTGCAATGGTTCATATTTTGCATTCCCTAGATATAGATAAATAATTTGATGGCGGTATTTTTGTTAATCAAAATTCAAGTTCATATTGTGTTCTTTTTTGCACAGAATTCTGAAAAATATTTGGTAGCATTCAAAGCATTTTGTACAATTAACTCTGAGGCACACATGCTGGTCTGATTGATGACTGTCATTCACTATTCCCACATGAAATCGGTAGACAGAATCCTAACTAGTTCCTCTTCACGCATCTCATATTAAAATACGGATGTCTAGCTGCAGGAACAGTGAGAGAAACTCACCCACTGAAGCCTTTACTGAATGCGAAAGTCAGTGCGCTAACTGTATGCACAAAGCCTTCTTTGGGTAGAAGGAGTCAAAATCATTTGAGAAATGAGAGACTAAAGTAGAGTTCAGTGCCACTTTAAGTACTGCAAAAGCACTACTAATTACAATGGTAGTATCACCAGGAAGTGTAAAACATAAGGATCACTTTTTTAAAGTCATTTCAAGCGTCACAGATTTAGGTTGAGGTCTAAATTACACTGACAACCATGCATTACGCTTTGCATTGTATTGTATTAGAACTAGAAACAAATGACAATAACATATTTTAATGTCATATCTTTCCTATGCTCTTGTTTCCTTTGAGGTTGAGCTGGTACTTTTGTGCGTACCCACTGCTCCTGTTTGGATGTAACTGTCGTACCAGCAGCACCAATGTGCTGCCAAGACATTATTTCATTGGTCTTCAGCCCTTACTGATAGTACAACTATGGCTCATGACAGACAGGGAGTTGTGTAGCTGTGTTTTCCAGTGTCACAATTTAATTTTTTTTCAATTTTACTTTGTTTATGATAACGTCTTGGCACACATTTCAAGAAAGTACAGAGCATAAAATAATGAGTGTAGTTTTTAACCCCCCCATTTTTTTTTTTATTATTAATAAATATGTACTGCCACATTAGATGAAACACCAGTTAAAATGCCATGTTTTTAACATATCATATGCTTCTATCTACCTATAACTAATTCAAAAGCCCAAGGGCAGAATCCTATAGGAAAGCCAAACAACAGGAAACCAATAATGAAAAATGTTTATAGAAATTAGGAAACAGATTAAGCAAGCAGGGCCGGGCTTAAGTGTATCCGCACCCTGTGCAGGCCACCCACGTGGCGCCCCTCCCTCCTCTCTACCATCATGTCTGTCTGCTTCCTCTCCCTCCATGTATTTCTCTCTCCCGTCCCATGTTTGTCTCTTTCCTCTACCTTGCCATGTTTGTCTTTCTCCAACCCCCTAATTTTATGCCTCTCTATCTTCCCATGTACGTCTCTCCTCTCGTCTGTCTGTCTCTCCTCTCCTCATGTCTGTCTGTCTCTCCTCTCCCCATGTCTGTCTGTCTCTCACCCCCCATATCTGTTCTCTCGCCTCCCCAAATCTTTTATCTCTTTCCCCTTCCCATATCTGTTTTCCCCCCATATATGTTACACGCGAGTAGTGCGAGCAGCACTTACTGAGCTCTGTGTGTATTTAACACACACAGTTCATGCTGCCGGCGGCTCCATGGCAAAGCACACGCGCTGCTTCACATGGAGAGGGCGGACCTCACCAGATCCTGTGCTGCAGCCGAGCAGTGGGCTGGTGAGGGTAGATCTTCTGATCTCCACAGCCAGTGCCTCTATCGGCAAACTTTTTTTTGCATACCCCAAAGGCCGGCCCTCTAAGCAAGCATTCATTTTCTGTAAGTTCTATATAGCAATCCATCTGTCTGGGATTTGTTATGGTCTGTTGAATAGGTCCAAGAAAAAGAAGCACCAGACTGTTAGTACACTGCTAACTAAAAACAGTAAAGAGTTATTTCCCATGCCTTTTTACTCTGCTCATGCTGAATGATGGTTTAAAGGTTGTTTGTGTCTGAACTTAATAAATATCTCTCAGGAGATACTTCACTGAAAGATCAAAAGTCTAAATTGCAGAAATGTCCTTGATACCTTGGGACATGTTTAGCACTAGTAGCTGTAGATATACCTGCTTGCCGTGATATAGCCATGGGTTACAAGTGTGAAAACTATAAGGGATGGTTATCTGTAAATGGGAACTTGTTGCAGTCTCGAGTTCCTTAATGTTTGCTTAATTGACAGACTGGTTAGAAAAGGTCACACAATGTAACAGTAACTTTTCATGATGCTACATTATTTTTGCTTTATTAAAAGGGTTAAATTCACAGCACAGAGAGTGTTAAACTCTATATCCGAAATTTCTGTTCAAGGGATGAGACTAGCTCAGGTAAACAACAGTTGGGTTAAACAGCAGTAAATGGTACAAATTAGTGAACAAGCAATGGGTCCATGGTGAAAACACTTTTTGGAGCAGTTGTAAAGAAAATGAAAATGTCCCAACCCAGTAATAAATAGAATGTTTATTGAATACTCCATATTTTGCACTTTGAACCAAAATTACCTCCTGGAGAATCTTCAATTCTGTGTAGATTTAGTCTAATAGACTTTTAACTTTAACCCTGAAAGAGAGAATTACAGGCAATTGAGAAGGGAATTTCAAACTTACGACCAAAGTAGCCGAGTTGGAAAAAATATCCAATTCAGCTGCTGTCAGAGTGGTTTGTTTGCTCTCTTCCTCTCCCTCCAGCTGGTCCCCTACCATTCACTCTGGCTGCTGGTACTTTAACCCCTTAACGACAGGTGACGTGCCAGGCACGTCACGGCAAATCGAGGACTTGCCGACAGGTGACGTGCCTGGCACGTCATGCACTAAATGGAGTAAAGAAAGCGACCAGCGGTCGCTTTCTTTACTCTAACGGTGTTGCTACAATGCCTCTAGGTAGAGGCATTGTGCAACACCCCCCAAATGTGCAGGGGCGCGCTACGATCACTCCACGGAAATGGCTGCGCCCGCTGCACACATGTGCTTAGAAAGCGAACGATCGTTCGCTTTCTAAGCATCTCCGGTGTTGTTAAAGTGCCTCGCCAGCGAGGCACTTAACAACACCTCCAAGCTGCCCAGAGCCGATGGTGGTCGCTCTCCTGAGCGACCCCATCGGCTCAGTAGAAGGGAACGCTGCCTGTACAGGCAGCGTTTCCCTTCTAATGGCAAGAGCATTGGAAGTGAAAGTATTTCACTTCCGATGCTCTAGGGGGAGCCAATCGATGCCTGCACAGCAGATCTATGTGATCTGTGTGCAGGCATGTATGGTAAGTGCTCTGATGAGCACTTACCATACTGTCAAAGGCAATATTACTAAATATTGCCTTTGACAAGTATTGATCTGCCTCCCTCACCTTACTACTTTTAGTAAGGGAGAGAGACAGATCAGATCAAGTAAAAAAAATAAAAAAAAATAATAAAAAAAATATTTAATAAAATTTTAAACACCAAGGGCTTTTATAAAAGCCATTTAACCCCTTCCCTGCCATTGATCGCTGTGTACGCAGTGATCATACACAGCAGCACATTTTTTGCTGTCTGTGCATTTTTTAGAGGTTATTTTTTTTTACTGTAATTCATTACAGGATAAAAAAAACCTCTTTTAAGAGAGATTAACCCCTTTCTTGCCGTAGATCACTGCCTAATCAGCGATCTGACGCAAATGCAGCAATCTTGCTGCAGAAGCATTTTTAATTTTTTTTAAACTTTTTTATTACACCCGTCACGTGTTAATTATACCCGCTAGGGGACTACGTTTAACGTAAAACATTTTTTTTAGCTGTCTGAGCGCATGTATAGCGATCAGTAACAGCTGATAAGTGACAATGGCGGGTTGGCGTTTGCTCAGATGAGCATCACCATTCGTCTGGTTAGATCAATATGTGTAAATATTTGATCTGACCCGTGTAGATCTGCCTCCCTCTCACTTGAGTTTTAGTGAGGGAGGGAGACAGAGCTGTATAATGTAAGTTTTTAATTATAATATATTTAATAGAATTGAGACCCAAAGGCTTTTATAAAAGCCGTTTCCAGTATTTAACCCCTTCCCTGCAATTGATCGCTGTGTACGCAGTGATCTTACACAGCAGCACATTTTTTGCTGTCTGTGCATTTTTTTAGGGGTTATTTTTTTTACTTTGATTTATTACAGTATATCAAAGGCTCTTTTAAGAGCTATTAACCCCTTCCTTGCCGAATATCACTTCCTAAGCATCACATATGGTCACTGCCTAAGCAGTGCATATGGTCACTGCCTAAGCAGCGCATATGGAGCAATCTAGTCGCCGAAGGATTTTTTTTTGCTATCAGCATTTTTTTTGTCAGACTCACTAGGGGTTAATTATACCCACTAGGGGATTACGTGTATTCCTTTTGAAGCTGTCTGAACACGTGTATAGCGATCAGTAACAGCCGATCAGTGGCAAAGGTGGTTTGGTGATTTCTCAGATGAGCATCACCATTCGTCTGGTTCGTAAATATTGTTCTGACCCATATGGATCTGCCTCCCTCTCCTCACTTGAGTTTTAATGAGGGAAAGAGACAGATCTGTATAACATCATTTTTAAATTGTAATAAATTAAATAAAATGTTAATAAATTGTGAGTCCCAAGGGCTTTTATAAAAGCCATTTCTTTTGTATAGTGTAGTGTATTAACCCCTTCCCTGCCACTGATCACTGCACAGCAGAACATTTTTTCTTGTCTGTGCATTTGTAGGGGTTAATTTTTTTGTACAGTACTACAAAGGCTCTTATAAGAGCTATTAACCCCTTCCTTGCTCTACATGTTCAAATTCCAAGTTTGAAAATCAAAAAGCGCACCTCTCAAATGTAGCCTTTCAACCCCTAACAAAGCTGACAAAGCTATGCATGGGTGGTATCCCTGTGCTCGGGAGATGTTGCTGAACATATATTGTGGTATTGTTTGTCAGTGACACATACCGAAATATGTGAATTTGTGTCTAAAGTGCAATGTATGTGGGAAAAAATACACAATAAAATGACTACCACAAACTTTGACAAAGGCTGGTGGTAGAATTGGTGCATGGAAAGTGTTAAAATAACACCATTTAAAATAGCCTAGGGTGTCTACTTTTACAAAATATATACTTTTTGGGGTAAAATACACTGTCCTACTTAAAAAAAAGTCCCAAATGAAAGATGGGCTCAGGCTGACTACACGTCAATATTCCAAGTTGAAAATGCGCACCTTCACAATGTGGCCCTTTAGCCCCCAAACAACCCAACAAACCTATGCATGGGTGGTATCCCTGTACTCAGGATATGTTGTTGAACACATATTGGGTTATTGTTTGGCAGTGACACATACCAAAATCTGTGAATTTATGTCTAAAATACAATATTTGTGAAAAAAAACCACACAAAAATTACTACCACAAACTTTGACAAAGGCTGGTGGTAGAATTAGTGCATGGAAAGTGTTAAAATACCACCATTTGAAATAGCGTAGGGTGTCTACTTTTAAAAAATATATGGGTTGATGGGGTAAAATACACTGGCCGGTTTCAAATATGTCCCAAATGGGACATGGGTGCAGGCGGTCTGCATGTCAAAATTTTAATTTGGAAAACCAAAAACTGCACCTACCAAATTTGGCCTTTTACCCCCCAAACAACCCAACAAACCTATGCATGGGTGGTATCCCTGTACTCAAGAGATGTTGCTGAACACTTATTAGGGTGTTATTTGGCAGTGACACATACCAAAATCTGTGAATTCATGTCTGAAGTACAAGGTTTGTGAAAAAAAACCACAAAAAAATTACTACCACAAAGTTTGACAAAGGCTGGTGGTAGAATTAGTGCATGGAAAGTGTAAAAATACCACCATTTGAGATAGCCTAAGGTGTCTTCTTTTAAAAAATATATGGGTTGATGGGGTAAAATACACTAGCTGGCTTCAAATATGTCCCAAATGGGACATGGGTGCAGGCTGTCTGCATGTAAAAATTTCAAGTTGGAAAACAAAAAACTGCACCTCACAAATTTGGCATTTTAGCCCCCAAACAACCCAACAAACCTATGCATGGGTGGTATCCCTGTACTCAGGAGAAATAGTAGAATCTATTTAGCATGTTTTTTCGTTCGCTATTGTCGATGAGGAGAAGTTGTTTCAAATAAAAACAAAGAAATTTGTGTATTTTTTTTTTTTTACCATATTTTATTATTTTTTTTAATAATATGATAAGATATGATCAAAAAGATGGCATCCATAGAAAGCCCTTCTTGTCCCGATAAAAACAATATATAATATGTGTGGGTACAGCAAATGACAAAGAAGAAAATTACTGCTAAACACAAACAGCACAGAAATGTTAAAATGGCATTGTCCAGAAAGGACAAAAATGTTTCAAAGGCTCTGTCCTTAAGGGGTTAAACATGTATTGCAGGTAGGGTTAGTTGACACTCCAGTTGTTGAGACTACATTTCCCATGACTCTCAGCCAGACTGGTATGTTAATCATCATGGAAAAGTGAGTACTTAACAATTGTAGTGCCAAGGGTTAGCTATTAAAACATTATGGTTTGGCACTGCAGCTGTAGTGGAATGCACATCTCAAGATTCTCAGCCATCTATTTGGTTGGCTGAACATCATGAGAAATGTAATAACAGCACCTGGAGTGATTAGTCACCATTGCTACGTAACTACCAAGTGTCTTATTTTGGATACAAAATGTCCCTTTATGCTACCCTCTTTCTTGTAATACCACAGCACAGAGCTACAGTACACAACATTAACTTTTGTTGACTGCAACTCCCATGATGTTGAGCAAGCAGCATTGCTAGTTGATAATTATTGGAATAGTAGCTAACTGCTGATAGGGCCATGGGGGAGGTTGAAGCTACACTAAGTCACAGTACAAACTAGACATGTGCAAAACTAAAATTTTTGTTTTGTTTTCGTCCATTCGGACGAAAATTTTATTTATTTAGTCTAAAACAAATTTCGTTCATTACTGCATTCGTTTCAGACGAAATTCGTTCATTATTTTCGTTTCGTTTTATTCGTTCATACGAATCAATTGACCTACACATTCCATAAACCAAAAGTCTATAAACCGAACGACGTTCGGTTTATAGACTTTCGGTTTATAGAATACATGTAATGCTATTGCTGTTCAATAAACCGAAAGTCTATAAACCGAACGTCGTTTGGTTGATAGACATTCGGCTTATGGAATACATGTAATACTATTGGCTTTCTATAAACCGAACTAGAGTCCCCATTCATAAGAATTTCTTATGAATGGGGACTCTAGTTTGGTCTATAGAAAGCCAATAGTATTACATGTATTCTATAAGCTGAAAGTCTATAAACTAGAGTCCCCATTCATAAGAAATTCCCCATTCAATTGACCTATTCGTATGAATGGGGACTCTATTTCGGTTTATAGAATAGCAATAACATTACATGCATTCCATAAACTGAAAGTCGTTCATTATGTCGGTTTATGGAATGTATGTAATGCTATTGGTATTCTATAAACCGACTCTATTTCGGTTTATAGAATGCCAATAGCACGAATGGACGAATGATTTTCGTTTATTAACCATTCGTTCATTCGGCTTTCGTTAGTTTAGCATATTCGTTTTTCGGACGAATGGACAAAAATGCTATTTTTCGGACGAAAATGCATTCGTCCGAAAACGAATGCACATGTCTAGTACAAACACAACACTAACTTTTGTTAACTGCATCTCCAATAATATTCAGCCAGCCATATTTCTAGCTGGACATCAGTTATAGACTGATGTTGTGGTGGCCTACACTAACTTTTTTGTTGTTAACTGCAGCTCACATGATATACAGTCAGCCATTACTGGCTGAGCACCATAGGAATTGTAGACTGGGGTCGTTGTGGCTAAATCTTACCACCCCAGCTATTGTAAATTAAAGTTCTCGTGTTGCTCAAGTACAGCTGAGTATCCCTTATGGAAAATGCCTGGGACCAGAAGTATTTTTGGATAATGGATCATTTTCACTAATAAGATATATTAAGGCCTCTCAGCACGTATGGAATACAGTAATATCAATGCAAATACTGTACAGAGCAAATAAATCACTATTAGCTGTGATATGAGGCATTGTTTGGAACCTGCCGTTGGTGTCAGGCCTGCACACATGCCATCATATTACTCTTTGTGTGCATGGCGGAATATGAGCGTGCATGGATATTTCACTGGATTTTGACAGGAGTGTGTGGCATTTGTAACTTGTGGCAAATGACCCCCAAAAAGTTTGAATATCAGATCATTTTGGATAACTGATGTCTGGATAAGGGATACTCAAACTGTGTATACTGATTTGTTAGCTACCATTACTATGGTCATATCATTCTTCCTATTAATGGATAACTTACTAATTTTAAATCACATTTCCTGTAAATTTGCTTTTGTTTTAAATACATTGGGTGATTTGTAAAATTTCACAATCTTCAGCATTCATCTGCATAGCAGCATTACTTAATGTAAGCAAATATGCTTCATTTAATGAGCAAAATGTAATTTGTGTAACCCATGTTATCAGGTTTCTGCAAATTGAAGCACATTTGCCACCAACTGAGTATTCATTGTCCTATAAAGGTGTATTCACGTATAACCAGGATGAGCACAGATGATCCTGAAATGAAAGGAATTATTCATATTTTTTTATATAATGGAACAAAAACACTTTATTATCTTGTTGAAAAGGAACTTGCTGCTTTAATTGTTTTGAAATGTTTAGAGCATACTTTTTTGCACAATTCCTTTAAAGGGACGCTCTCACCAAAAAATGAAAATGTTTTTTTTTTTTTTGCATTGTTGATTTCAGATATGTCTTTTGTTTTTGTTATTTAAGTTTATTTTATAAAATATTTTACTAAACAAGTGTGACTGGGTGGCACCATTGTGTGAAATATAGTGATTTTGGGTGCCACCCCCAGAGTCTTTTCAGCACTAGTATCTGAATTTGGAGCTTGGGACACAAAATAGTCTATAAGTCTGGATTCTGATCATAGACTTGCATTGAATGGGAGGGTAATGTGCCTATTACCTCACAAGGGGGCAGAGTTATCATCATGTTTGATCAGGTTAATCTCCTCTCTTTGTGTTGGAAGGCAGGTAAAAAAAAAAGTTGGAAACAGCTACCTAGTCCTGCCATGATTCACAGGAGCCATTAAGAGAGCAGGGGGAGTATCTTATGACATCATCATGCAGGCTTTGGTCACAGTTGTAAAGTGAGGCTGGCTGAAAGATTTTGGACAATGTTGCATCATGGGTAAAATTCTCAAAATGGATGCTGGAGATAAACACCTAATTTTATTTTTACTTTTATATGCAATTAATTTAAAAATAGAAGAAAAAAAGCTAGTGGCATATGATTTATATATGTCTTTGTTTTACGTGCACAGGTTATCTAGTTATTCTTATGTAAGGGGTAGTGTCCCTTTAAATCAATGCAGGCGCAACAATGGCCATGACATCATCCTGCTATTTTTACTGATCTGTGTGAATCAGTTTCTGATAACATGGCTTACAAATCTAAAATTCCCAAAGGTACATAGGGTGACATGTATAAAAACTGTGTTTGGTGGAGGTTCCAAGACACAAATTAGGTGCTATTTTTTTTATCCATAGGCTGTGCTGGTGACAACATAAATCGATGTATTCAGCGTAGATAACATAGATTCCTTTGTCTGCTTTTATACAATCGGCGTGTGCGCTATGCACACGCCGATTGTATAAAAGCAGACAAAGGAATCTACGTTATCTACGCTGAATACATCGATTTATGTTGTCACCAGCACAGCCTATGGATAAAAAAATTAGCACCTAATTTGTGTCTTGGAACCTCCACCAAACACAGTTTTTATACATGTCACCCATAATCTTTAGCATTCTAGGTATTGGAGTAAGTGACCCTTAGTGCAGGTATGAAGTTTGTATTCTGTCACTAGAATACTTTGTAATTTATGTGGCTTTTAACCCCTTAGATCTTCTAGAACAATCTTTGTGCTTAGCTGTAATTTTCCTCTTTCACTTTCAGTGTACCAACACAAACCATGTATTGTTTTTATCAGCACAGAAGGGCTTTCTTTTGATACCATTATTTTGATCATATCATATAATTTCCCTTAAAGCAAAAGAATAAAATAGGATGAAAAAAAAATGAAAGTTTACAAAATCTTTTACACAGCTACAAATGCTAATAAGAAAAAAACTGCTTAATAGAGTTTAGCCATTTTTTTTTACTCATACTAGAGCCATTGACATTTTCAAATGTGTTTCTTTCATAGAAAAAAAAAATCATGTAGAGGCTCTTTAATGCGTATAACTGTGCACAAAATAAATCACATTTTTCATAGAATAACCAGTTACTGGATTCTATGAGGGGATTTACTATGTAGGCGCACATGCGCATGGATCGTGCTTTATACATCCTGATACTTTTGTCTCTTGTGGGTTGAGCTGATGCAAACAGCGCTGGATCGACCCGTTTTTTTGGGGGGACTGCCACCGGTAATGCGACTGGTGCTGTGAGTAAGATTTATACATTGCCACAATTCATTCCTCTTAGCCAGTTATTTTTTTAATATGTACCCAATGATTGTAATGAAAAAATATAACTGCCTAACTTTAGTTTATAGTATACTTCCCATTTAAATAAAAATAAAAAAATTAGTTTTGGCTGATTGTGTGAAAATGAAGGCAGCTTGGCTTCACAAATCATTGTGGTGTGCATGTGTTCTAGAGTCTCACCAGCATGGTCTAAGCAAATTAAATGTTGTCAACTAATTATATCAAATTTGCTTACATCAAGCAACTGAGATAGTTGAATTGTGAAGTTTTGTGAATTGGATATAATCACTTCTAATAAAAGGATGTTCGATCCAATTTATAGCCCGGAAACAAATTTGATTAAAGAGATGATAAAGTTGTGCCGTATCTGCATTGAACTGCCATAGAGAATGTAGTGATATGTACATTTCAGGGAAAATGGTTCTCTACTTACATTTAATACACATTATTGTGTTTACCTTTTTCATTTGAAACCGTGTCTGACTTGTACAGTGCAAACCAGCAGCAGTTTTATGTTGTTTAACCCCTTGTGGACTGCATTGGATAGAAACTGGAATGCCTAAAATATAACAAAACAGATATCACAGTTTGGTCCTCCTAAGTCAGTGCTGAGAGTAAGGTGTACCATCTAGTGGCTAATCTCAGTACTACAACTACAAATACACAGCTAAAATACCGAATAAGTAAAAATAAAGAAATGCAGTTCAGTTAAGACAGAATGTAAGATATCTAAAGAAAATAAACAATTTTATTTTTGCACAACAGGAAGGAGAATGTAAAGGAAAATAGATTTCCTTGAAATAAACATGCATTTTAAAATACTGTGTGATATTTATAAAGCTCAGTCCTGGACAGAGGAAGGCTGGCAAGGAGGCAATTGAGCTGAAGCTACACCACTTTTTACTTCTAAATGCCCCATTGCATAGCACTTCCTATATTTCCATTCAATTGTCTGCCTACCAATCTGTCATTATCTGTCTTACCTGTCTATATCTGATGACAACAAATTGGCTGATGAAGTTACACCATGGGCCTCGGAATAGTTTTTGCCCCAGGGCCAAAAGTTTCCTGCCCTCCCCTAATTCTAGGACAAAGCTTTTCTTAAGACTGTGTTTCTATATAAAAAAAAATGTAGATTGGGTTATTAAATATTTTAGCATGCTTAATATTTCAGAGTTTTGCTCCTGATTTATTTAGTCGTTTTGGTTAGACTAGTATTAAACTAAATATAAGTACCTGGTTTATTTATTTAACAAGTCCCTGGCCCATTAAAAAAACAATATCCCCCTAGTGATGGGGGAGGGGTGTTATAATTAAGCGATTCTTTAAGGTAACGATAAAAAAGATATGCAAAAAAGGAGGTGGGTGCCCAAGCTCCCGAGAACAGACAGCACTACAATAGTCTGTCCTGTAGGATAGTACCAACTCGGGAGGGCAACTTTAATAAAGATATGGAACTCACTGCCAAGATAGGTGGTGGTATCAATTACAATAGATGCCTTCAAAAAGTGTCTTGCTATTTTTTTAAGAAAAACAGGACATTTTAAAGGTTCTTGATCCAAGGAGAAATTTCATTGCCTTTTGGTGTCAAGAAGGAATTTTTTTCCCTATAGCAGCAAAATTAGAATAGCTTACTTGTTTGTTTGTTTGTTTTTGCCTTCTTTTAGATCAAAAACAGGTATGATAGAAGGGTTGAACATCATGTTTTTTTTTTCAACTTAAATTACTAGGTTACCTGTATACAGGTTTCAGCAGCTGTCCACTATCTACTTTATATAGTATTTACACTGGGGGCGGGGGGCGTGTCTAGCTGGCAGCGCTGGTGGACAACCATTCTCAGAACTGACCCACGCACTTTGGGTTGCCAAAACCGATCCCCAAATGTGCCTAAAACTCCAGTGCTGAAGACCAAAGCAACTCCAGCACCGGAAGGTGATTTTTTTTGCACATTCCCAGAACACAAAGGAAATCCAATATATAATATCCACCCCAATTTAAGCAAATTGACGAATTGTATGTGCTTTTGAACAAGAGCAGCACGTGACACAAGACACTGTGGGTGTACCTAATCCGCATATCCAACAACAGGATCAAATCTACACCTTACAATGTCAGTATCAGGTTGAAGACTTAGATAACTGCAGGGTCCGAGTGGTCCCAGAGGACACCCCAGTCAAAGACCTGCAGCCCATCATAGAGCAGCTTTTTTGGCGTGAACACTGACAGTGTCGTCAGAGCTAAAAGAACAAGAGGAGATACTAACACACCCTCACATGATGTGCTATGTTCTTTTCACTACCACTCCAACCAAGATTCCATACTAAAGACATATCTTTCCATGGCACCCATTAAGGTCATAGACAACAAAATCTCTCTCTATGCTGACCACTCCAAGACTATGCTGCAAACCAGGAAGACACTGAAACCTGTCACAACCGCCCTATGTGAATTCCTTATACACGGAATAGCCCCTTAGCCCTAAACACAAATAAAGATCACCGGATTCATACGTTCTGTCATCCAGCTGAACTTGCTGCTTTCTTTAGTGGCCTACCGGTTCCATGATGGCAGAATGCATCCACTTTCCTAGCACCCCTCAGACAGAGGGCTTCTGACACAGAGTAATCATTCATATTGCAGGCTCTTGGCTACATCCCCAGTAAGCCTAGATAGTTTCCAGCATTGACATATCTGCACACGTCACATCATAGCCGGACAAATGTCTGTAACAACTCACTTAGTCTATTGACGACCTAGGAAAAACTATTATACCTACCGATCCTGCCCGTGAGTTTGATTGTCCACTAGAAAGGAACTCTAACCGTGGAAGACCAGCTACCTCAAGCCTCAACTGAGTAACCCAACAGACCCTAGGCAGTTCCCTTTACATTAAATGCACATAATCAATATGCAAAAATGATGGTGTACATCTAGTTTACCACTGGGCATCCCACCAGTTGGGCCTCTGGACACCATTGCCCAAGGGGGTTGCCACCTGGCCGGTATTTTACCGGCAGGGCTGTAAAAAAATTGGCTTTAGACCAATATTAAGTCTATGGAGGCAGTAGCATGGCCGGTATTTTTTTGTAGTAAAGGTGGCAACCCTATTACCCTCCCAGGGCTTTCTTTTCCTTTGCCTAAATCAGGCAGGGAGTGAACTGTTCTTCGCTCTGACAAATTACTTCCCATTTTTTGCAATACATAAGTGCTGCGAGTGGTCTATCCCACCAGGAGTTTATCCCAATTTATCTCTCCTTTCTCTGTTTTTGTTCCAACTTTCTGATCCCCCTAACCTCCTCTCTTCTTTTTCCCTCATTCATTTTCTCATTTCTGTTTTCCACTTCCTTTTCTTTCCCCTCCCTTTGTTATTTTACTCACTTCATTGTCCTTTTACTCTCAGCACTGAGAATTTAAACTCTGTATCAAATCAATATGTTTCTACGCTTTTCTTATGATGCATATGTTGTGTGCTTTGTTATCGAAAATATTATAAAAAGCGATTTACAAAAATGATTTATATAGTGTAGCTTACAGGGGAGTCTATAATAAGTATTAATAATAGTAATGAGTATTGTCCCTGTTTTGTTTGGTTTAAAGGGTAGTGTATGAGGATTATTCACTAAAAGTGGAGTTGCAGGTGATTTAAGGTGAGATGAAAATGTAGTTACCAATTTAGTTATACATTGCGCAGGGATAATCCTGGTGAGTTTGCTTAGCAGGGGAAAGTCACCATGTTAGTCCTGCACAATATATAGTTCAACTCAGCTACAACTCACCTTTTAGTGAATAGACCCCTGTTGTATATAACTAATACAGTTGTACACCTATTCAGTATTTGTGCAAGTTTATTTATGCTGTAATTTATTTATACATACATTTATTTATGTATTTTATGTATTTATTGAGATGATGTATTTGTGGCAGGGACTGTATGGGTATATTTATTAAATAAATACCTATTTTTACAATTAAATATTATATTGGGTGAATTTTTTTGCGTAGTCTATTTTCAACCATCATGAGACTTTTGGCTAGCTGGGCATCATGGGTACTTTTCCTAAAAAAAAAAAAAACATATATAGAAATATTTATTTTGTAACAAGATTTGCTCTGGACAATCCTTACTATGATGCTCAGCCAGCATTATACAAGACTTGCTATCCAACATGGGAACTGTAGTTCAGTCATTCTTCTGTTAACTGCAGTTCTCATGATGGTGAGGAAATAAGTCATATTAAAAAAATAGAATCTACCTCAGCCCTTGTGCTAATGACAGGGGAACAGCATGTGGGGTCAGCTCTGCTACTGCATGTACCTGGTGACCTGGTCACTGCTACTGGCACAGTGATGGGCCACAGTAGATATGCTGCTGCCTCGCTCACATTATCAGCTTCCTGGCCAGGTTCCGTCTGACCTCTCTGTCCGCGACCCTCTGACCTCTTCCTCCTCTGCATGGAGCTCTAGCGCTCTGCACAGCTGTCCGCGCAGGGAGAGGAGGAGGAGGAGAGAGAGCTGCAGGATTTCTTCTGCAACAGTTTGATAGGGGGAGGGGCAGTTCCCTGGATCCCCCACTGCCATGGCCTCTGTCTGATATTTGGCAGAGCTTATAGTAGCAAATCTTTTTTAGGAGGGTCATCCTTTAAACACTATATATCCTGATGTCATAGTGCTGGCACATAGGTGGCTCCAATCAAGATTTGCTTGAGAAAAGACTAATATCACAGAATTCTACACAAATGGCTTGTAGTAAAGTTGCTGCATTGTTGTGTAATACGTGGGTGCCTCTGCTATCTGTGTCATCTCTGCAAGATCCTATATGCCCTATGCCACTAGGAAGCCCTTGTCTGTTGTTAAACACAAATGGTATACGATTTGAAATCTGTTTTGAAATAGCCTCTCCCCTACTGCACTTCTTTCTAGTAAAGTGACCTTTTTAAATGGAGGGAAGTGGTCCTAGCTGACAGTAATGATGAATGCGGTCATGTTCACTCAATAAAATAAGGCCCAGTGCATTTGAGGATAAATCAGTGGAATGTACAGCCCCACCTGTCTGTCTCCATCATTCATTTCTACTGTCACTTTCACAGTGCCTGATGGATCACAGTTGCTGTAAAATTAGACAGCCTTTAATCTCATTTCATCCTGATTAGCTTCACTTTACCCTTTCCCTCTAACTCACTGACTGACACGCTACGAACTCATATAATGTGCTATGTTTCAGGAAGGATTACAAAAGTTATTTTTAACACCAATTCTGCTGGAGTGTGGATTGTGATGTCAGCGGGCAGTTACTAGGCCCACATCAGTTGGGTCACACAGTATTGGCTTACGTTTTATCATTATATGAGTGGTTTATTTGTGGATAGAAAGAATGGCATGGTAATATTTATCTGTATGCTTTACCCTTTCTCACATTATTAAATAACGTGAATAACCAGTTTAGTAATTTTATTTATGTACAATATATATATATAGTAATTTTATTATATGAGCTTAATTACCCAATTCCATGCAATTGAATCGCTTGCACTATCGTTTTTGCTTTAAAAAGCTTACCTTTGGTAATTTTCATAGATATGTTTGGATATTGTGCAAATGTTCACTCATCTCTGCTGGGAACAGATGTTTCCAACAGACTGATTATCAGGAGTAAAGATATTTTTTTTTTTTAAACATGAGCAGTAATTGCTGCTGTTATGCCCTATTTTTACAGTTGCAAAACACTAATAAGTAATAATAGGTATTCCAACAGATACACACAATTAAAGAACGTTAATAAAAAGTTAATGATAGAGTAAGGTGGATGCTGAATTAGAAATAGTTGGCAAGAAAATAGATGGAGACAGCAGGGGAACTGTGACTCATAAGTGATGGTATGATGTAGGTCTGCAGGTATACGTCTCTGAAGACTGTCAATGCAAAAACTGCTATGAACAAGATTATCCTGTAGTGACCAAGTGTCCTTTATTGATAACAGTTTGGTTTCCATTTAAGCTGCTCACAGGATGAGGCTACACACTACAAGAGTGACTCATTAAAGGGATTCTATAAACCTAAACATTGCTTAAATCGTGAACGCAGAAAATAAAAAATGATGGAAAGGGATCTATTCATTATGTTAGCAAAATTGCATATGAATGCATAAAATAGGATACTAAGTTGTAATCTGTCTGTTGTTTCTCCTGCTTATGACATCATCTTGTGGCTTGCTATGCAAATTACACATTTTCCACTGGAAATTTGTTCATTTATATATCAAACATGTATTTATTTGATGAATTTGAATGCAATTTAGCGAACACAATGTATAGAACATTTGTCATGATCTTGTATTCTTCACATTCACAATATAAGTAATGTTTAGGATGACCTAAAAACGAAGTGCCTTTAAACTCCGAACAGGTGACCATTGACCTTGAAAGTAACATTAAAGGGAGGCCGTCACCTTAACATTACATTGTTAATATTCAGAATGGAGAAAAAGATCTACACATTATGTTAGTAGAATTGCAAGTAGATGCATAAATTAGGGGAAAATGTGTTTTAAAGGGACCCTAAACCTTGTTTTTCACCTGTGCTTCTAATATAGAATCATTTTTGCATACGATCAGCAGACGGTGACCTAGTTTAATCCCATGCAAAAATGAGGGTTCCTCATGTGCTACCAGAGAGAAACCCCCACTATATTCACACCTCGATCAGATGAGCAGGGAAATCCCCCGTTCTGATCGACTGTGTGTGCGCTGAGACTGCCAGTACACGCCTGCCTCGAGAACTTTTGCTTTAAATTATGTCAACACTATGCATAGATCATTTTAAGTCTCTACATTCACATTATAAACAGTGTTTAGGTGACAGAGTCCCTTAACCAAGGATTTACTAATGGAGACAGAGGCAGATTTTACTGTTAAACTAAGCTGGATGGCTTTGCATCTTTAAACTAAACAAGGTCAATAGACAATAGAGTGGATGTTTCTGATGAATTTGCTAGTTCAAGGAAGAAATGTTTAAGGACTTTTATGTTTTAAAATTATTTTATTTAAATTAAGTATGGTTAAAGGGGTTAAGTTTTGGGTAACTTTTCTCCCTTGGCACATCACTGGCCCCTGCTTGCACTTATGGGGGAGACTGGCCATCTCACCCTGTTCCCTGTTAAATGACAACTAAACATTATCTTAACCTGTACTTCTAATATAGAAGAACAATGAAAACTTCACTGCCTCTAGTATGAGGATAAACTGGTACTTTTGATAGTACATGCCAGTCTATCATCTGACTGGCAGCTGCCATTCTTCCCTGAGAAGCAGTCCTGTTGGCAACTGTCTCTCTCTTAGTGCAGAGCAAGATACTTGTTTTTAAATGGGATCAGCAGAGGGACCATAACTAGCTCCCCTCTGTTGATCCCTTTTGAAAACGAGAGAGACCACTGGACCTTACAGACCCTGATCAGCGGAGAGATCCCACAACACATTCTACTGTGGAATGGGCTAGCCCTCACTCAGCATATTGTCCCCCAATTCACAGCACACATTTTGAGGCCAGACGGCTGAGCACCTTCCCTGTGCAATAGTTGATAGAAGTGGGGAGAGTGTTCCAGTCACCCACCGGGAGTCCTGTGAACCCCTGCTCATTTTTGTTTTCCATTTATTATTTTTGTTTTCCATTTAATATTTTTGTTTTCCATTTAATGTAATGTGTATCGGGTGGGGTGGAGTCACAAAATCCTGGTTTAAGTCTGTCTGCTTGTTACTATAATGGACAGCTCCAAGGATTATTGGGGAGATTGTTCTCCAGTCACATTGGGATGTCTTTGTTGCGATTCAGCTGACAGTCACCAGTGTTATTTTTCATTCACCTTCTTTGTGTTTGGTAGAATTCAGATTCACACTAAATAAAATTAATATAGCCAAACTGAGGTGAATGACCAGGAACAGAGGTAATGATGGCTGAGCATCAGTCTACTGACAGTTTAAAATGTTAGTGAAAGTCAACAATATATATGGTTTTGGAAATCTCATTTAGCATATAGTTTTCTAGCTGTACATATATATAGTGACTAACTAAGTGGCACAGACAGATTCAATGGATACAGAATTCCCTTGTCAAAACTGGTTACTCACTTGTACATTGGCATTCAGACATACATTCCAGGTCAATCCAATTATTAAAACAATTAAATGATTTAATTTGTAATACCAGGGAACATAATAAATGTTTTTATTAATAAGCGACAAAAAAGTTAATCTAAAATGGGAAATCTGTTTCTATAACCAGCACGTTTGATAAATCATCCCAAGCCTTGGCTAAGTTTCCAAACTCTGCAGTATCAAAATGATAAGAATTATCATTACACATTCCACACTGCACTGCTGCATTTTGCAAGAGGAAGATGGTAAATCATGTGAAAGGAGAGATATATAACAGAAAATATTCACATGTTCATTCGGCTGCCTTTTTTTTTTGCCTTGGCAGAAGTTTATAGAGAAAGAGCTGGCCCTGTGTCATATTGATTTCCCACTGCACTGGTTTTCTAAGTGCTCTGTTGATCCGTATCCAGCAATAAATTCCCTGCCTCAACATGCACATCGCTTCCCTTTTTGTCCTCACCTAGATTTAAGGTGTCCATTTGATGAGATGAGCAAGGACATCATTTCCTGACTAATGTCTCGGCCGCTTTACATGATATGATAGCTGTGTGTTTGTGTGTTTTCAAGGATGTGACACGAAGTTTATGGACAGATATAACATAGTGCCTGGGACATGTCTGCTGTGGTTAAACTAATTCGAATAAATGGGAGCTCATTTTATTTGGCAGAATAGAGATTCCATGACAACAGTATATAGTGTCCATAGTGTATGTGTAAGGGATTTCATTTTGGGTCAGCAAGCAAAGGTTCAAAATATGTTCAACTCTGTAGTCTTATTTGCTAAATTAGTCAACACATGTACAACAAATAATAATAAAAAGAGCCTCTAAATAGATCTCAAATAGTATAAAATGTGCACACAAAAAAAGAAGCACTATTGAAAATGGGAAATTGCTATGGGCTTTTTTTGTTAAACAAGAATAGGAAAAATGTTGAATTTGATGGACGCATGTCTTTTTATTCAACCAAAACTGCTGTTTAACTATCCCTGCTAGAGAATCCTGCCTGGGGTGTTCTTTGATTACTTGTTCACTTATGATTAAGAGTCCATAGACTCGAAACACGTCAAGTGTTTCTGTCTTTCTTTCTGTTGCACAGTTGCTCACAGACTGAAGTGCCAACACAATTTTTCCTTTTGGATTTTTGGGGTGTTCTTTGCCTGTGGAAATGTCCAGAGTACTTTTTTTTTTTTTTGGTACATAAAAAGTTTCATTAACAGACCATGCACTTTCTCATTAGCTTCCCAGCTGCGTAATTGACCAGGCATACGCAGGGAACCTTTGCTTGTGAGGTAATGGGAAATCTATCTCAGTCAGTCAGTGACAGTCATTGAGTGCACACAAATACTAGCCAGTGATGACAGACTGACTGAACAAACTGACTGTGCTTCAGGTAGGATAGTGGTATCACTGTTTAATACTCTATTTTTTCACTGATGCCACACTGAGCTTCTCAAACCTTGTTAGGCAAGGTGTATTATTTTGTTCCTGGTTAATGAAGTACAGCCCCCTATCCCCTTCATTTGTTACATACCTGTGATCGAGAAAGCCTTCTCATTCAGGGTACACAGGGAGCCCTGCAATAAATAGCTTCAATAGTGTAATTCGGAAATTCTTTTGTATGCTGTGCCGTTGGATACTTTCTGATTTTTGCACAACTAGTTCAAGTGTCTTTGTCTTACAGTTATGCCGTACAACAGTGCACATCATTGCGTGGTGGAAGTGGAAAACTTCTTGTTTGTATTGGGAGGAGAAGACCAGTGGAATCCAAATGGTAAGGACATTGGAAGTTACGCAAAGGAAATATCACCATACCACCATTTAAAAGTTAATAACATTTAACATTACATATCACCATTCATACATTATATTATTTTTTTGTCTAGGTGCATTGTGTTGACAGATGAAATTTAGGCTTTTTAATATATATCATCATATATACCGCCACTTCCGCTGGAAGGCTATTCCATAAATCCACTACCCTTTACTGAGAGGCTAGTGGATGTATGCAGTGGTGTATCTTGATTTTGTGCTGCCCTAGGCAGACAAAATCCGGGCACCCCCCTACCCAAGCTGCACACTCACATTACACACCTAAGACATGCCCCATCACCTCCATTTCATGACCCCACATAACACATAACATTCAGACTCACATCAAGCTCATACTCCCATCACACACACACACTCCTACTCCCATCATACTCAGTCACACACTCCTACTCCCATCACACTCAGTCATACACTCCTACTCCCATCACACTCAGTCACACACACTGTCTCCCATCACACACACTCTGACTCCCATCACACTCAGTCACACACACTGTCTCCCATCACACACACTCTGACTCCCATCACACTCAGTCACACACACTGTCTCCCATCACACACACTCTGACTCCCATCACACTCAGTCACACACACTGTCTCCCATCACACACACTCTGACTCCCATCACACTCAGTCACACACACTGTCTCCCATTTCACACACACTGACTCCCATCACACACACTGTCACCCATCACACACACTCTGACTCCCATCACACTCAGTCTCCCATCACACTCAGTCTCCCATCACACTCAGTCACACACACTGTCTCCCATCACACACACTGTTTCCCATTACACACACTCTGACTCCCATCACACTCAGTCACACACACTGACTCCCATCACACACACTGTCACCCATCACACACACTCTGACTCCCATCACACTCAGTCACACACACTGTCTCCCATCACACACACTCTGACTCACATAAGCACTTACCTTTCCCTGGTGGCTAGTGGCAGGCAGCATGGTCCCTCCATGCTGCCTGTTCGGCTTCCCGGCGATTGCGCCCGTCACGTGACTGTTGGCACTTCCGTGTCACACTGCACGGGGAGCCGAACAGGCAGCACGGAGGTTTCTCTGTGCTGCCTGTTCGGCTCCCCGTGCAGCCTGGCAGGCAGAGCAATGGTGAGGGGGGACCTTCCGATTTTTTTATTTATTTATTATTATTATTTATTTATTTTTTTGCCGCCCTAGGCATCCACCTAGGATGCCTCGCGGTAAATACAGCACTGGATGTATGGAATAGCCTTCCAGCAGAAGTGGTAGAGGTAAACACAGGATTTTAAGCATGTGCGAGATAGACACAAGGCTATACTAGCTATCAGACAGGGAACTGTGGACTGATAAAAGTATTTAGAAAATTGGGCAGACTAGATGGACCGAATGGTTCTTATCTGCCGACACATTCTATGTTTCTATATTTATCACACGTACCAGTGCAGGCTTTAGGTGAGGTCCAGCGAATCCCTTAACTCTGCTTCCTGGAAGGTACACGGCCACAATAATATCATAGAGTGGCCTGAACGATGACCAGGCTTCTAGTTTAACTAGAGAAATATACTGCAAATGTATACCAGTTGGCTGCATGAAAATCATTCCTGTCATGCAGGATGTATTTTTGTAAGTCATTCCTAGTTAAATTGAAGTTCTGATTATCCCATGCCACAAGACCATGCTATAAATGTCTTTTATTGTCCCTTTAAATGCAATCTCCTTCTGCCTTAACCATGTTTAACAATGCATGTGACAGGGGCGTAGAGCACAGCTATTTATCCATAAGCTGAAATCCTGCTAATGCAACATATAGATAGATTTTCTTTTTCTCTGTACATACACACTGTTGCACATTTAAGGAAATCATTGCTCGAGACACAGACCTGCTTTATCAAAATCCATTTAAACATGTCAAAATATTCCACAACCATCCCCAGAGAGTTAAACATATCTTTGCATCAATGTTAAATCAGGCAGTGATATTTTATTCATCTATTCCTCATGTATAATCTGAAATTATGGCAATACTGGGAAACATCAGTCCAAGATATTCCATTTAAATAATCTTATTTTAATAAATGAAATCCGTTGAAAGACATGAAAATGTTATTAGACCATGGTAAATTGCAGAGCATCCTAATGCTGGGCTGAGCCGTCCAGAAAGTACAAAACAAATTAATAATTTAAAGTGTTGACTAAGGGGGAAAAAGGAGAAAATCTGTAGTTTAACATTAAACTTATGTTCACGATAAACATTTTTTGCAGTATAGGTTCTTAAAGTCAATAGCCAAATATAAAAATACATATGTACTTACCACGCCTCATTCTACACCTCCAGGGGGGAAGCTAACAATGATCATTTTAGTTTTAGTATTCTATAAGCTACCACAGAAAGAAATGTCAGAGAGCCATGATATACTCTCAAAAGAGGATTGGTAAATGAAGACAGAAACTGACATTACTGTCATTTAGCAGCAGCCCTCAGTGTTTCTTGAGCATCTTTACACACATAGCACACAGAAGAAAACAGTTGCCAAAGTGTTTTCACAACTACCCTCTCCCATCCCAACATTACAATAAATATATATAAATATAGTATATATGTAAGATAGGGAGGTCATTTACATATATCTGGAGTTGGATTCTGCAGTATGCCAGTGGATTCAAAATCAGTGTTTTAGTTACCATTAGCTGAGCACACTTTATGGATCGCTGTGCAGACCCTACATTTACCTTGCAAAATCCTAACATTTCTTGAATTAGTATGCAACAGTAAACATGTGTCAATTGGTAAAGATCTCTTTATTATTCTCAAATCTTAATGTGTCTGAAGCTTTTAGTGTCTGGAGTTTGATACTCCTGTTTGGGTATCCCTGAGTAAGTTGTGTTGAATAACTTGACTATGTTGTGCTTTAAGTGATCTCTGGCGTGCAAGCTGCCAAGAACTTCAAATCCCATCATACGAGGACTGTGGCTTTTTAGGCATCAGAGAGGGTATAGGGTATAACAGCTGGCGTGCCAGTGGTTGCATGTAATATACATCTGCAGCTAATATAGTTACAAACAGTAATAAATGTTGGGCAGATTTGTATTTTTATGGCATTGGACATAGTATTTTTGTTGCTAAAAATCTGCTATTCTGTGCTCAAAGAGAGTGAATCTGAATCGTGTCAACAAAGGTTATTTTAGCTATTTAAGTGATGGGTGCAGCATGCATGAAAGTTTACTCTCAATCCATAGCTCATAAAAGTCAAACTCTGTGTCAGTGAGCCATAATTACATTTTAATTTTCCCCAACTTGGAGAACTTTAAGGAAAAGTGATGTTTATGTTGCATGCACTGACAATGTAGATTGTTCTCATGTCATTGATGTGACATAGCACACTCACACATACTAAAAGGGATAGTTTTGCCAGATGTAAGTAATGTTTAATTCTCACCATTATGTTTGAATCATGTTTATTATGATTCATCCAGCAGAGGTGCCATCAGAAAGAGCTGGGTCAAGCTATAGTTGAACATCTTGGGCCTTCCCTCTCTCCTGTCACCCTACCTCATGTTGCCTATTCAAGTGTGGTGAACTACCAAGGGAATAGCAAAGATCAGGCAGTAATAGCTGAGCTAACTAAAATAAGGCAGGACAACTGGAAAAAATGCAAAAGGCACCTCTACACAAAATACGTATCTGGGTGCAAACCACCAGGCATTCCCAAACTACCATGGAATAACAGATATATTCAAATAGTGGCTGCACACCTGAATATTGGTAATAAAATATAACTTTTATTAAATATCCATAAAATACAAGATAAATGACTAAAAGTCACATATAAGGCTCATCCTGAGCCATAATATACATAAATAGAATACAAAATGAATCCACATAAAACACACAATAAATGAAAAAACTTACAGAAAGCTGAGACCAGGGATAATACACAGACACAGAGCCCCAACCTTTCGGCAATGAGCCTTCTGCAGGAGGATCTTAGGCCTTCGCTCTCGCCTGTCACCCCACCTCATGTTGCCTATTCAAGTGTGGTGAACTACCAAGGTATTAGCAAAAATCAGGCAGTAATAGCTGAGCTACCAAGATAGGCAAAAAGGGGTTGCCATTTTTTACCGGCCACGTATACATTTTGTATGCTGCATTTTAGTGTTTAGAGGTCATATGTGATCAGAGGGAATCTGATCTTTGCGTAGTTAATTGATTTCCTTCTGGTCACAAATGACTTCTACACACGCAAGGCAGTATGAAATATATGTGGCTAGTGAAACTAGCAATACTATAATTATTTTGTCTTAATTGTTTAGCTCCCTTGTCAGTTCAGTGTTTAGTGAATAGACTGCCATGTGGTTCCTCTCCTTATAGCCAGCTACTTCTCCATTAACCTTCCTTTTGGCCGTAGGGCAAACATAAGGGCAGCTTATGATTCTTATCCTGTCAAAAACTGTTGCAGACTACATTTCCCATCATTCTCAGTCATATTCTGGAAGAGCATTATGGTAAATGTAGTTAATTTGCAGTGATAACTGAACTTTAAATTAAGTAATGCATCACAAAATGTCTTCATTTGCCAACAATAAGCGATAAGCAATTTAATGTCTATAAAGTTAGTTGTAGCCAGAAAGTGGAACAGTCAAAATAAGGTAGAATAGGATCAAATTTGTTTTCCGATCCTGGAACAATGTATTCTGAACCAAGGTTACTTATTTATTCATAAATATTTAATAAATAATGATGGCACATGTGGAAACAGAGCCAAATGGTGGTGATATTGCTGATGTCACAATGTATAACACACTGTGGGGGTATTATTTAAGGAACTAAATTCTGGACAGAGTTCTAAAGAACAGTCACCATGGAAACCAATAGATTGTTCCTGCTGTTTAGACCACTTTTAGAAATTTTCCCGATAACATCTCCAAATGCGCCGTTGTATACTGGGAATCTATGTTGCAAAATTTTAAATTAAAAAATATTATCAAATCTGTACAGAATCTTCATAAATAAATAAGGTAATTAGCCAAAATATTATTTCTAATGTTTCTAGTAACACAATATCCTGTATTTGACAATATATTGGAAGCAAAAGACCTCACATTTCATTTTGTCTTTGGCAGGAAAGCACAGTACGAACTTTGTGAGTCGCTACGATCCGAGGTTTAACAGCTGGATACAACTCCCACCTATGCAGGAAAGGTAGGTCACCTCTAAATGCCACTTATGAACAGACACATTTATACACCCTTCTGACTATCCCTGCAAGACTGACCTAAGGAATCAAATTAACACCTGCATGCTTCGCTTTTTTTAAACTGGATATTGCTGTGATTTGTTTTCTCTTCTAAGGTTGTGGTTATATATAAATATTTATTAGCTATTGCACACATTATTAACGTAATAGATCACACATTGTAAGGTCAACTATTAATGAAATAAATAGCATTGTCAAAACAAGAGTTTAGCATCATACCAGTCTTGTAACTTGCATTATGAGGTCACTGACTCTCCCACCAGTAGTCTTGTACCTTGGATTATGAGGTCAGTGGCACTTTCATCAGTAGTCTTGTACCCTGCATTATGAGCTCTCTAGCAACATCCTACATATACACCGATATCAGCAATAACATTATGATCACTGACAGGTGGCAGTATGCTTTGGGAAATGTTTTGCTGGTAAAGATGGTCCTGCCATTCTTGTGGATGTTACTGTGACATGTACCACCTACCTAAGCATTGTTTAAGACATGTACACCCTTTCATGGAGACGGTATTCCCTGATGGCATTGAGCTCTTTAAGGAGGATGATGCGCCCAGCCACAAAGTAAACATGGTTCAGGAATGGTTTGAGGAACACAACAAGGAGTTCAAGGTGTTGACTTATCCAGATAATTTATCTAATCGAGCATGGGATGTGCTGGACAAACAAGTTCGATCCATGGAGCACCTCACCTTACAGGACTTAAAGAATCTGTTGCTAACATCTTGATGCCAGATACCACAGCACACATTCAGAGTGTCTTGTGTTTACACCTGTCATGGGTCATAATGTTATGGCTGATTGGTGTTAAATATATATATTGGTCTGTGTGTGCATGTATTTGTATATATACATCCACATATATACAAATACATATATGCACAGACTTACATATACATATTAGTCTGGGGGAATGATGCACTAACAAAAATATAATAAAATAAGTTTTAGGTGTCCCCCACCATGTGATAACGGTGGCAGTATGTGCACTGAAAAAATATAAAAGGGATACCATACAACTTAGATAAATATCTGAAGATGGTATTTTCTCTGAGATGTAATTCTGATTATTCTTGTTTGTAAACTGTATATGGAACAAACAAATAACACAAATATTGCAATATATATAGACTCTCAGATTATGGTATATGTTGCACTCACAAACACACGTGGTATATGTGCCTTGAGATCACAAAGATCATAGCTGCTCCTTTGGGTGCGATGGTAGGTATATCTATACCAGGAATATCCCACAGGGTATAAATCTCCATTTATAACAGATAAATAACTTGTCTAATACAGACAAGATGTTAGGATAAATGCATAAGAATGAATATTTAAGTATCTTACATTCAAGATTGGAGTACTCGGTATATGATTAACAGAAACGCATTTCACCTGTCCCAGTGGGCTTCCTCCTGGCTTGGGAGTTCCTTTAATTTCACTTAAAAGCACCATTTTGCTTGCATGACGCTTTTCAGAAAAAAATACCATTTTAGAGCTGGTTTTGGGCCAGAAGGCACAAAAATAATTACAAAAATAAAAATAATAAATAATAATAATAATAAATGTCAAGGAAATAAGTGGTAGCAGGAAAGGAAGGTAATCATGGGTATTACAGTGACAATTTCTAAAATAATTCCACACCTTGGTCATTCAATGGATCTCACAGATTGGCTCAAATTTCATTTACTGCA
The DNA here is from genome assembly GCA_036172795.1 of Pelodytes ibericus. Taxonomy (NCBI): domain Eukaryota; kingdom Metazoa; phylum Chordata; class Amphibia; order Anura; family Pelodytidae; genus Pelodytes; species Pelodytes ibericus. Next base: position 65,693,965 of record CM069859.1, read on the forward strand.
TGTCACGTAAAAGCTGCTTTTTTCCAGCTCCCCCCCCCCCCCCCAAAAAAAGATAGATAATTGGAGAAAAATTCTGATGATGTGGTTCTTTTAGTAAATTGGAGACAATGACCCTTGAAGGACCATAAGGATAGTGAATGTCAAGATAATTTATTATTGTTAGATTATCGTCTTCATTTTTCACTTTGTCATGTGGTCTTGCAAATCTTTTCCAAAGTACCGATTATCCCAACGCCATGAGTGTGTTAACTCACTGACATGGGATAAAGAGAGACCTTGTCCAACAGAGGAAAGCAATTTAAAATTCATGTCTGTGTGTATATTATTTGTATGTATTGTATTATACTGTTATATGAAGGATTTATAATTTAATTTCTATTCCTCTTTTCTAGGAGAGCTAGTTTTTACTCCTGTCGACTGGAAAAGCACCTGTATGTAATTGGAGGAAGGAATGAAACAGGTTATTTGTCTAGTGTCGAGTGCTACAACCTAGAGACAAACGAGTGGTGTTATGTATCCTCTTTACCCCAGCCTCTGGCCGCACATGCAGGAGCTGTACACAATGGAAAAATATACATATCTGGTATGTAGCTTAAACATGTTTTAAAATGGGGTGCTGGAACAGGTTGTAGATGTAAAAAAAATGTTGTTGTTTTTTTTTTAAGTATGCTGCCAGGCTTATCTTCCTCACTTGCCACTCTACCAACACCTCTCCCTTCTGTCAACAGATGATATCTTTTAGGTTAAAATCGTGGTCCCAATTGAAAGCTTTTCATAACTGCTCTCGAAATGACCTATCATGTTTCATTTTCTTCTACATTGCCATATGTTCAGTCTGCTCTGCTGTCTTCTATACTCACATGTAGGACTTTGCAAGGTCAGCCCCCACCCTGTGGAATGCCCTACCAACCCCTATGAGACTCCCCATTCCCTTTCTTATTTGCTATCTATCCTGTAACACCCTGCCAAATTGCTATCCCTAAATTACCCTTTGACTGCTCAGTCATATTAATTAAGTCTTGGCAGCCTCATCCTACTGCAATTTATATCTTGTATACTTTACCCCCACTTGCTTTTAGATTGCTTGTTTGAGTAGAGCCTGCTCAGCCTTTGACCCAGTTTTGTCACGTTAGGGTAAATGTTGTTTTCCCATTGCCAGTTCTGAGAAATATGATGGTGCTTTATAAACAACTAAATAATAATTTACTTCACTGCTCAGTCTATCTGAGATATATACATCATATACATCAATTCTGCTAGGTGGTGCTAAATCACTCATCTGTCTTTTTTCCTAATACATCATGGTTTCTGTGAATAAATCTAGAGACAATACAGGAAGGTAGTGTAGACAGAGCACCCTCCCAGTGCATTTTGTGTGGCTGCAGAATTTAGCTGATTCAGCAGCCAGTCCGACATGCTAAAACTCTTTAATCAGCCAGTTCCAAATAGCTTATTATTATTTTATTTCTTGTGGACACAGCCATGGATGAGTGGACTTCTCTTTGGTTGATGATGGTGGCTTAATGTAAGTGTGGGAGAGTGGTGGTAGTAGTATGGGATCATATTTGGTGCTACACTACAAATGTTATTCCAGAAACAAAAAATAGAAATATGATAAAACAATGCCAGGTGGCAAAACGTAGACCAAAATAGTTGAGTAGAAGATTTCTTCCAGTTTTGCTATTTAGGGCAGAATTCTGTAATTCAGCAGTTTAAACTGTTAAACTATTATTGTTATTCTAATGTTAATCTTCTACAGTACAATAAATACATTTTAAAGAGGTGCAGTAAGTAATGTGTGCATTCTACAGGTGGCGTTCATAATGGAGAATACGTACAGTGGTTATACTGTTATGACCCAGTTATGGATGTCTGGGCTCGGAAGCAAGATATGAACACAAAGAGAGCAATCCATGCTCTAGCTGTAATGAATGACCGTTTATATGCAATTGGTGGAAACCATTTAAAAGGTCAGTTTAAATGTACTTGTTTATAGTTTTAACATGTTCTGATGTTTCTTTGACATTAATACAGTTTTGATATATGGTAAATGCATTTAAACTACATCCCAAATTGTTAGCTGTCTTGGAACTGTCACGATCTCTTCGTGATAACCGCTTGTAAATGGAGCAAGATCATTCATCCAGAATAATCCGCATTTTATGTTGTGTTTGGCAAATGTGACCTGTTCAAGATTAAACAGCTTGCTTCCATCTACCTTTTGTAATAGGGGATTATTTAAATTAAAGATAGATAAAAGGTAGACTGGAGATTTAAAATTTAATTTGATCCTGAAAGCTATATTGAATGAGAGATTGTAATATCCTAATTAATGAGAATCTAATTATAGTATAGCAAGTTTAAAGGGGTGTGAATTACAGATCTGTTACCTATATGTATATTAACATGTCATAGATTGTTTTAGAAAAATGTAAATACATTTTTTTCTTTCCCTCCTATGCACCCTTCCCCCACCACATCTTTTGGTGTAATAACTCAGTAGACATCAGCTGCAACACAAGTTCAAGTCCTTTGTGAATTCACTAATAGCCAGGTAGCTTATCCGAGTTCCTACGTTGAACCAGTTATTTTGCCATTGTCAAAAATACTGTAGAGTTGTTGGAAAGTTTTCTACTCACTTAGCAACTGATAATGCAATTGCATTGAACTTGGTGAGGTCAAAAACACCATAGATCCCTCCATGTCTATCAACCTAACTGGGCCCAAGGATAATGTTAAGATAAAGAAGGAGATCATTCTTACCAGAAAACTGTTACATCTCAGATACACTGTTGCCAACATGGGGATCCGTGCATATACTATTTGGTAATGTCTCAGCTAGAAAGGTGTTGTTGACGCTTTAAAAATAAATCAAAAGAACTGTCCAGGGAAAACATGCAAAGAGTTTTATAAATTGCCTAAAATTCAAATATATTCCATGGTTTTGAAAATAATTCTATTTGGATATATGCCAGTGATTTCCCCATGAATTCTTACCTTACAACATGTATAGTCACCCATTGCTTCATTTTTAAAGCCACAGTTTGCTTATTTGTTCTGTAGGTTTCTCCCATCTTGATGTCATGCTTGTGGAGTGCTATGACCCAAAAGGAGATCAGTGGAATATTTTACAGACTCCTATCCTGGAAGGTCGCAGTGGACCAGGGTGTGCAGTTCTAGATGATCGGTTTTATCTTGTTGGAGGCTACAGTTGGAGTATGGTAAGTGTTCAAGAACGTTTGCATTGTTATATTTCACCATGGCAATTATTCTAGGATTTCTGTGAACAATTCCCATGTACATTAAAGAAGTAACACATTTTTATGCTACCACATGTATTATGCTATCAGCAAAAACAATGACACAATTGAGTAGCATGCTTGTTAAAATATAACTATATAACTAGCTCTTTTTAAAACGTCCTACAACATTCAGCATTCCTTGTAATTCAACAGTAGTTAGAGAGCCATGGGTAGCCATACCCTGATCTTGCATTCCCACATTTAAATAATTCCACATTTATTATTATTTTTATTAATATATTTGTTGAGCTGTTAGTAAAATCATATTAATTCGCCCTATTTTAGTAAGACATATAAACCAATCTGTTTTGTAGATGTGTACTAAATTGATATTGTAATTGGCAGAGTTGGATTTAACTTTATGGATTTAACTTTATAGTTTCAGCTTTGTATAGAAAGGTATACTATCTATTATTATCTTTTATATGATCCATAGAAGTTTGTATATAACATTTCCTGAGAATCTGATCATTTCACTAAATTACTAATTTTAAGAATATCTGGTTAACATGAAGGCAGGACTCTGCTTAACTTGAAACAAACTTCAGCCTTGGACGAACGCCCTGTATTTAGACAAAAGACGTCAGGCATCTTGCGGGTGGTAGATGTATTCTGTATTGTGCCTCCTGTAAGTTTTAATGATTCGTCTATAAACTTCTCTCTACATTTTACTACTGCTTGTGCTTTGCCTTCAAGATTAGGTCATTTTTATGATGCTATCTTTTGTTTTAGGGGGCCTATAAGTCTTCAACTATTTGTTACAGTCCTGAGAAAGCCAGCTGGACAGAACTGGAAGGAGATGTGGCTGAACCGTTAGCAGGACCTGCCTGTGCGACGGTCATACTGCCAGCCTGCGTTCCATATAACAAATAGCATACAGACTTTACGGGACATTGAGACGCTGCGAGTGCGAACCAATTGTTTATTGAAACTATTTCTTACTTTCCAATGCTTTAACAGCAAGAAAGAAACTGACATGTTAATGATTGACACCCCTGAAAGCTACCATTTAAACTAGTAAAACTACTGAACATTCAACGCTTTCTAGCAATGAACCCACAGATGTATAGTGTGACTACAACAAAGATACAAATGGATTTCGCTTCATTACACCACTGGAAGTCATGACACATTGTGATCTGCATTGCTCTATACCAAGTTCTGCCCCTCTGTGGTAGTCATCTGACAGTAGATTCTTGTGTTTCATTTACCTTCATTGGTATTGTATTGATTAGGTTCACAGCATCTTCTGCCCAATGTCTGAATAAATCTCACCTGATCTATGCAGAGAGACATAATATATATATAAAAATATAAATATGTATATATTTAGAATAGAAAAAAGTCAGAGCTCTCACAGGGCATACAATCAAATAAAACACTTATTTAAAGTGGACCAAAATAATTAACATTTCAGTCCTATCAATAGACCTTGTTATAGGACTAAAATATTGACTATTTTTGATTACTGTAAATAAATCTAATGTTCGCCTGAAAGGCTATTAGTGCTGTGATTCTTTCTCTATTCTGTAAATCAAATCACCTCAATATTCAGATTTTTCAGTGAGGGCCAGGATTTCCCACCATTTTGTTTTATAAAAGTATAAAATGTCTATTTTATAGTTGTTATTATTACTTCTATTCTAAATCCATTTCTTCTATAACATTCTACAACATACTATTTGTCTATGGATCGTGTAATGCTGCAGAACATATAAGCATTTTCTGACCATTGTCACTAAAGAGTGATTAAATGGTAAAAAAGAGTTTAAAAACTTTGACCAATTAACGTAAAAGGATGTTCTATCCAGTCATAACAGACATGGCCCAAAAGACCATGTGGACTGCATAGAACGTCATTGGAACAGTAGTTCACCGCGGCCCACCGCAACAGGCAGCAGGATTCTGCCTGTCAGTTGACGTCACTTTGAGTGGCCACAGTCAGTCGACAGGTTAAATGTAACTGATGCTCAAAGGGAGCGCTGATTACATTTTCCGAAATCTGGCAGTAGCCGAACTTCCAGGTTTGGGCATGCCTCCTTGACATCACGAGGTAATGTGACATCTCGAGGTAATGCGAGATGTTGGCACAGACCTGCAGGGTATGTAAAGACCCTGATCAGGTCTCTGCCTCGGTGTCCCTGGCTACTAACTACTCGGTATTCGGGGCCAGGAACACAAAAGCTCCATTTGAGTGCTTTGGTCATTAGGGACAACGCACCATTTGGTGCTTCGTCATTAAAGGGTTAAAGACACATGACATATAAATACGTCATGAATGTAAACAAAGGGTATGGCCACTTAAAAAAGGATTAATATGGCAAGAAAAGAAAGCTCCTTAAAAAATAATGTATAGTTTGTATGAGTACACTAAATTAGAAAGAGAGAAATTCCATTTTAACACACACAAAACAGAAAATCCCTAGAAAACTCTTGTACTTAAGGTGTTAAACAGGCTGAAAGCCACTTGTCCATGATTAAACTGCCTTTGGATCAGTGTGCTGGTTGTAGACCATTCAAAACATATATAATGTCATGACGTTTGGATCATATATTCCTGTTGATAAGCAATGTACTTTCCATGTTGAAACATGCATAAAAATAAAAAAACATTGTGTTAGAGGTGATTTCAGTCTGTTACAGAAATGGTATAATTATGTTACTAAATGACTCCATATAATAAAGGTAGGGTAGTACAAACTACTAGTCTACTGCACTGGTTAGATAATAACATAAACTTTATGAGTAGTCAGCTCTCCAGATTTTGGTAGTTTGATTTTAGAATTTTGTTGTCTACAAGGAGTCCACATTGTGACTTCATCACTGCTCCATTTTTGCTAAATGGTAAATGTCTATTGGAGTTGGATTGGAAATTAGGCCTTACAGCTAATTTAGTTAGAGATGCAGCAGCTGAACAAAGTACTGATGGAACCCTAGTTAGAGTCTGAAATGTGCCCTCCTAGGGATTAACTCTAGATATCTCGTCAGTCGAATAATCACACTTGACAGAACCCAGTCTAAAAACAAAGCATATGTCGAATTTGGCTGTTAGTAAAACACCCAACTTAGCATATTTGAGTCAAATCTTCTAGTATTTCACAACTTTTCACATTTATAGTGACTTTTGAATAATGTAAATGAGCATCTGCTGATTATGTTTTACTTTTTTATAGCAACACGTAAAAAGCAAGAAACTACAAGCATTGAACCATTTTAAAGGCCAAATTAATTTTCCTTCCATTTAAAAAAATATACACAAGTGACTTGTAAAAAAAATATACAAGTAAAAAGTAAAAAATATACACAAGTGACTTGTACAAAAATTATACAAAAAATATACAAGTCATTTTCTACAGTATCAGATATATTAAATAATAACAAATAAATACATAGCAGAAATGATAAACCCTGTGTTATTCAACATTTGGAGTAACTACATTTTCTCCATTGTATTTCCATTTTAAAATTTAAATTAACAGCACATTTCTATAATTAAGAAAAAACAGAGTAAAAAAGAATCACACAGTCTCTTCCAACAAGAAAGCAGGTGCTTGCTGCTTCTTCTTCTTTCAGGTCTCACTCCATTCTTCGGTTACATTCGGTGACTTTGATGTTAAACAACGATCTATTGGCATCTGTTCTTGATATAGGAAATTTTATTATGTGCATAAAAGTGCATAGGTTCTATACTTTTACAATTACAGGGCATAATCAGTTTTACCTACAGGACGCCACATGCACACAAATTTTACACATTGAAGGAAAAATATAATTTAATAGGCAGACAGCCATGAAGTATTAATAGGTTCAACATCAGGATGTAATCTGAACGCTAGTCATGCGTTCTAGTGAATCAACCTCTGTGCGCAGCTTACTCCTTGGGCGCTGGGAGGATCTGATTAGAAATTATCTTGAGGACACAGGATTTTTGCCACAGGTTTAAAATAGGATGTATAAGCCAACATGAACCAAGCACTCAATTACACTCTATATTTATTAAAATGTGAAGATTATTATATACTTAATCAAGATCCTTCGTACATATTTTTCAAAGTAAGAATCGCTAACGATCGTGTCGGATTTCAAACCTGCCAAATCTTTTAAAGGGGAACCGTACCTCAAATCCTACTTTGATCACCTAGATATTGCCAAGAATAGACTTGTAGACATCTGAAGATAGAAATTAGCATTGATAGCAAAACATGCTGTCTGCAGTTCCTTTACTGGATGTTTGCAGTAAATACATATCCTTCTTCATCTTCATGATACCGGTACATATATAGGGGTAAATAATATTCGTATTCTTAGATACAGGGTCAACAGATAAGGTAATTTCCTAAATAAAATAATGGTCGGCGCTCTAGTTGCCTCTGGTGAATATATGATTACTAGTAGTATGTACATAAATATCAGTACATGGCAGGAACTGGTATAAGCAACACACAAATAATTTAATCAAGGAAAAATCAGAATACAATAGGCAAATAAAAAAAATTAGTATAATAGTCATTTTTCATTTGTATGAAGCTGTGTTTAGAGAAATTGGACCGCCATATGGTACACAATGATAAAACTGACGCGTTTCGCCGGTCCTTCCTAAATGTCATGTAGTTTACATTTAAAGAATGTGAGATGTTAAAAAAGTGAGAACTGATGTGCCAAGCACCTTAGAATCCCATGTGACCCATGAATTATATAGTAGCATCCCCAGTATATGTAAGCATATACATTTGTTTAATCCACATTATATTAAATATAAAATAAATCTCTGTATCCTGGACATCTTATGAGAGCTAATGTTAATGTTTGTTTCCATCACCTGCTCTTCTGTGTATCTTATAAGATAAAATATAAATATTATGTTGAAAAATTCACCCCAAAAAAATAAAAATAAAATAAAGACTTGTAGTATTACCTACACTGTTTAACCATTTGAGTACCAGAAGCCCCCAGCACTAAGGTTCTATCTACTTTGTTTTTTTGTTAAGTAAGTAAAAAGTGTTTAAACTATTTTGTTCCACTGATATTATTATATGATAATACCCTAATTTTCACAACTTACCTGCCAAAGAGGTAGAAAGATGTTTCGCTGCAATGCTGGCCCCACAGAAAAAAAATGAATATTGTGTCTGTGTATAAAATTCCCTATTATTGCTACTGTAAAGTGCAATCTATGTTGGTTTTTGTATTAAGTGGTAATAGGGGAAAACTACTTTCTGCTTTTTTTTTTTATCCCAAGGACTCCAATTTCCTTGTAAAATAAGACATTGGGTTCGATAGATTTTATTTATTTTTTTTCCATTGGAAGAAACATGCAAAAGCAATTTCTCCAGCACCAAATGAGTCATCCCTGCTTAATATTAAAAATAGTCTCTGAACGATTTACAGCAGCTGTCACCTGACTTGTCTAATGAAATGTGCAATCTTCTGAATACTAACTTTAAAAGGCTATTTGTTGTCTTTGAATGGTTCTTTTTTTACCATAGTAATTTAAAGCTTTCGATATTTCAAGAAGGCATGACCAAGAAAAGCAGTGTTATTGAACAAATCATAAAACACATGTAAATTTTGTACAGTACCAGAATGTATAAATTGAGCTTGCTTGTAGGAAGAAAACTTTAAATAAAACTTTATGTAACTATTCATTTGTGTGTGTGTGTCTTTTTTTTAACCTACTGTTAATTCATACTGCATGCCTGATACTATCTTTTAATAAAATAAAACTGTATTTTGTTAATTAGTTAACATATAAGTATGTCAATGAATGAAAGTGTCTTCTTTTACTACTGTAAGTAGTTGTTTAGAATCTTTTTTTTTTTTAAAGATTTCAGCAGAAGGAATATAAAATTAGGAGATTATTTAACAGTAAATATTTAATATTTTCAATTAAAGTGGGAGGACACTTACCACAGTAAGACCTATTCAATGTTTCGATATTTCTACCTTCATCTTACAGGCATATTTGCATCTCAAAAGGGAATAAAGTATATTTTGAAAAAAAATAAAATAATAATAATAATAAAACAATCCTCTTTTAAAGTGTAAATTTACCTGTAGCTGACGTGGTGAATTTTGACACATGAAGAGGTCACCTGGAGGGAAACAGTCTTGATTGACAAACTTTCTCCACAATCTGTCAGAATACTGAATACTACTCAGCACTGAAGTTGGAGAGGACTCTCTACATAAAGAAATAATAATCCAATTCAGAAATGTGTGTAAAACTTCATTATGTAAGTTCAATATCAGTCTCTTCCATTATACCAAGCCAGATTTCTGGTCACGTGCAGCAGAAGCACCATTTGTAATGCTGTAAAGGCTGTCATGGTTGAGACTAAGCCCCATTCAGTTCATCTCCTATTTTACACTATACTGACCAGGCCCCACCCATAGTGGCCTTCATAATGTCTCTAATATTACCTTTAATGTGATTATAGGCAAGTAATGATTAAGTCAATAAAGACAGTGTGGTTTTCATTGGTCGCGTGCAACAAAGGTGTATTCTTTGAGGACAGCACACCTGGAAGTCTCCAATCCTGGGAAATCTTTTAGCACGATCAAATGGTGGGTGACCATCATCAGTACTTGATCTAATGCCAAAACAGGCAATGTGGTGTATTCTGTTTCTTTAATATGTTATGGACAGGTGCATATAATATTTGCAGCTTGGTACATCTGACATTTAAATCTAATCATCCAATACTGGACATAAACAGGTTTTCTATCTAATAATACGAGCAAAAGCATAATCTCTCCACAACAGTTGCTAATTTGTTAGGGGAAATACAAAACAAAATCTTTAGTGTTCTTTACCACAAATGTTGTACCTTGCCAGCAGAGTCAGAATTGGGGACCCAGGATATTCGATGCCTCATGTCTTCCATTACAACTAATATATACAGCTTTTATTTTCATACTGTAAACTATAAGACAGAGATCTGTGCCTCATGTAAACAAGAGGTTTTCAGAATATTGTTAGTAGAGTAAATTTAAAAATAAAAAAAAGAGGAGATGGCTTCAGCACAGAAGTGCTGAAGAAAATAAGGGGGAAATAGACTAGAATGATAATGATTTCTGAATCTGTAATGTTCCAGCACTACTAAATGCTGTTATTCACATAATTACATAGTAAGTTGGGTTGAAAAAAGACATAGTCCCATTAAGTTCAAACATTTCACTCACTTATATTAGGTGATCTAGAAGAAGGTGGTAAAAAAAACCTCACTGAGACAGTAATGTCATTTAAAAGATTAAAGAATGGTGAAGGGTACCCAGGTCCTGAGTTTAGCGCATCAGTCCAGGGTACACCAGCTCATGGATAGAAATTCAGAGAAGAAACCATCCAATCCATTTGAAATAAGAACTTTAGTCTAGAGAGAACCATGTATAAGGTGGGAGGTAGGGGGTATATCCATTAGGAGAAAATAGCTTTTTTCTCCTTGGCTGCTACTAAACGTTTAATATTATGATTGAATCAGCCAAAATGACTTCAGATGGCAGTCTGTTAGATAATTTAACTGCCCTAACAGTAAATATACTATTTCTATGTTTAAGAAGAAAGCTCCTTTCTTCCAATCTTAAGACGTGCCCATGCGTTCTCTGGAAGGTTCGATTTATAAACTGATCTCTTAAAATATCTTTGTATTGACCTTGAACACACTTTTTAACATTTACCATATATCCCCAAAGTCATCTTTTCTCCAGAGGACACCATCCCAATTTGGACAGCCTTTCTTCATAGCTAAAATTTTCCATTCCTTTAATCATTTTTGTATCCCTTCTCTGAACCCTTTCTATTTACAATATATCTTTTTTTGTATTGGTGGACAAAAATGCACTGCATATTCTAGATAAGGTCTTACCAATGATTTATTAAGAGACAAAATTATGATGTGATCTCTTATTACCCTTTCAATATATGACAACAGGTTTCTTGCCTTAGAAACAGCTGCCCATCTACTGTCACCTAGATCCCTTTACATAGAGGATTTACCCAACATAAAACCATTTAGAATATAATTAGCATTTTTTTCTTACCCAAGTGCTGTATATTACTAAATTACTACTGTATATTGAAACCCATTTGCCAGTTAACTACCCATTCTCTCATTTTGTCTAAATCTGTATACAGAGAAATTACATTTCACTTTCTGCTATAACCATTCATAATTTTGTGCCATCTGAGATGTTTCTTCCAGCACCTTCTTCCATATCATTAATAAATAAATCAAAAATAATTGGCCCAAGGACATAACCCTAAGGCACTAAACTCAAGACCTTTGTCCATCTGGAAAATGTGCCATTTACAACCACTCTCTGAAATCTGTCTTTCAGCCATCTCCCTATCCAGTTAACTACCCATTCTCCCATTTTGTCTAAATCTGTATACAGAGAAATTACATTCTGCTCTGACTTTCTGCTATAACCGTTCATAATTTTATGACATCTGCAAAAACTGAGATGTTTCTTCCAGTACCTTCTTCCATATCATTAATAAATAAATTAGAAAGAATTGGCCCAATGACATAACCCTAAGGCACTAAACTCAAGACCTTTGTTCATCTGGAAATTGTGCCATTTACAACCACTCTCTGTAATCTGTCTTTCAGCCATCTCCCTATCTAATGTGATATGCCTTAGTTTACTCAGAAACCTATTGTGTCGCACTATATAAAAGCCTTTGCAAAACCTAACTATATTACATCCATTCCATTATCTTAGTCTACATTAAGACTTACAATTTCACAGAAAATGAGATTGACTTATTACTCATCCATGTTGACTATGTGTAATACTATTGTTACCTGAAACAATGTCCTGGATAGTATCTCTCAGCATTCGTTCAAACAATTCCCCCACTATGGATGTTAGGCTTACTGATCGTAAGCCTTAAAAATGAAATCTAAATGTTTGCCAATTACTGAACTAAGTTCCCTGAGTAACCAAAGATGAATCTCATCTGGCCTAGGAGCTTTACTGACCTTCTGTGTATTTAATCTCTCCTGTATTTTGGCCTGTGTCCACCATACTTATAAAGTTAGGATATTTCTGAAATCTATGATACTGGTTCCTTGTGGGACCAGGAGAAAAAAGAAAATTGTGCACCTCATGCAATGTTTACATGTAACATTATGCAATCGGTGTCTTTGGGAAAGCCAGAATCTCTTCTTTGCTAGATAAATTGATAATAAAAGTTTGGTTGCGGATCAAACAAATACAAGTCAGACTCCTCCCTGTATTTACACACAGGATTCAGCTTTCCTCATTACCTCTGTTACTCACAGGGTGTAATGGTTGTTACAACTAAAAGATCCATCTACATTATGTTAAAACAACTGTGTACCCAAAGGATACAGTCTACACTAATATTATGATTGTTCTTTGTTGATGTGAATGGTATTTTCTTAAGCAAATATTAACCATTTTCCACCTACAATAAAGATTCTGCTAATCTTCAACTGAGATGCTGAACTGTGGAACCGAAACTTATTTCTTGGACCTTGTCAGATGTATTCTGTGCATGTCACTGTTCCACACCAATTACATATTTCAGAGGATGCTTTCAAGCACGGCTTTGGACCCTTATGCATAAGCCATTTCAGATGAAACTAAAATTAAAATCTGACAGACGGAAATCTCAGTAATCCTGAAAATGGAAACTCAAATAGTTTACAGAAATCGAAAAAAAGAACTTGTTTTAAAATTACTTATGCAGGATTAATCCCCTCCTCCCTGGTTGAATGAATATGCCATACTTTGCTTAATAAAGCTTACATGAATTGCAAAGTAAACTCTGCTAACTTCTGGAATTCTTATCTCTGTCCTTCACCGTTGCACAAAGCACTGAACACACTAACAAGAGGTAAAAAAAAAAAAAAAAAAAAGAAGAACAGTTTTCTATTTCTATTTTCTTTTACCAATTGTCATTGATCCCCATTTTATACAGCTCTAGAATTAACCCTTTGTGGCTCCTGCGGTTTGCATTTATTTTTGCCTTTACTGGTCCTTCTGGCACACACTAATGTTGCTTAAATTAAAGGAGTCACTATATAGACACTAAGTCTGACTGGACATTGTAGGGGATGTAGTGTACTGCATCTGGGCGAGGCCACACACTTCTACATGGGGCCTCTACTCCAGGATTATTTGCATTTAATCATTATTATATGACGTCTTTAAGAATAGTAGCACATAATGTGTGGTGGAGAGGTTTTGGATTACATTGGTAGAGGTACATTACAAAGTCATGTCCTAAACACTGTGAGGTTGAATCAATGGGCCGAATCACAATAACAATCTGTTACATTTGTATTGTATTAAATGAGTTAATGTTATTTTTATCTTCTTTATCAAGCAATACGTTTAATATGTCATCATTACACGTTATTATTTATATAACTACTACATTGAATGTATTTCTTAGAGTATAAGACACCATTGATTCTAAGACGCACCCCTATGTTTGGGGTGCATCTTATAAAAAAGAAAGTCTCAGGGTGGAAGAAATGGTTTTAATAGGTATACTTACCCGGAAGACTGTCGCAAGTCCTCCAGCGACGAAACTCCTCCCTCCTTACGTCAGCTAAAAAGTGAATCTCAGAAAGAGAGACGAAAGTTGCATTTTACATTCGGTGGCCAAATTAAGCTCTAATGTAAGACAACATTGATTCTAAGACGCACCCCTTTCCCAGAGCTCTTAAAATTGGGGGGGGAAAGTGCATCTTAGAATCGAGTAAATACAGTAATTTTTAAACCAATTTTGCTGTGAATGAAAAATCCTTAAGCACCTCAAATAGGGGATTATTATATCTTATTTCTCCTGTGCCTAGCAAGTTGAAAAATATGTAACAATTAACAATATTTACCAGATATTAATGCCTGATTTTTGCAGTTTTCCATCAGTTTACATTTTAGTCAGTAAACCTCAACATTTCTGGTTTAGTCACTTGAGCACAGAGCTTGATTGTTGCACTTCTCTTTAAGTTTCAATACAGGGATATGCCGCATTTGAGGCGGCCCTGCCTGGGAACTCTATTGAGAATAGTAGTCTATAATGAGATGTTAGAAAGCTAATCTAAAGGGTAACAGATATTTGAGTTGATCACTAAAGGCACTTTTAATATTGGGGAATGTTGATATATTTAAATTACGCAATTATTTAATTATTTGCCACTTGAGTACAGAGTTTAATTTTTTTTTCTTCAGTTTTTCGCCTTCCCTCGCCCCCCCTCTCCCTGCCCCATAAGAGTTTATTGTTGATGCCCGCCAGGGCCTGTACTTTACTTATCCTACTTTGTTTTGTTGGGGATAATGTTGGTGGACAGACCAGGGTTTTTCCTTTTGGATCCTGTGTCTGAGCCTACTTACAAGGGGAAATATGGCCTTTATAAAAGGTTTCTTCTTTCTGTATATATGTTATCTGTATTGCATTTGTATTGTTTGTTATGTGTTTCGCACTGGGGAGCCTGTCTGCTGACTATTGGTTGTAGTTGTACCGAATGTCCGCCCCGATAAAAATTCTGACACTTAATGTGCAGGGATTAAACGCCCCGCAAAAACGCTCTTCTCTGTTAGATTTCCTATATAGGCATCATGTTGATGTTTGCTGCCTGCAGGAAACACATTTGTTGGAAAGGGACATCCAAAGACTAAATAACAGCAGATATACCGTTTTAGAATATTCTTCCCTCCCTGCTAAGAAGAAAAGAGGAGTAGCAATACTGGTCTCTAAAAACATAAAAGCTGAGATCATATATAGGCAATCTGATAGGATGGGCAGGTTTGCTTTCCTCGTATGTAGACTAGATGATAGACTCTTCTCGTTCCTTAATATTTACGCTCCTAACATAAAACAGATGAGATTTATAAATAAGACCTTGGGGAAAATTCAGGAGTATATACAGGGTACTTTTGTATATCTTGGACATTTCAATTGTGTCGCGGATAATATCCTGGACAGAACAAGCAAGAACTTAGGTAGATCAGATAGGGAAGGGGCAAGAGCCTTTCAGGAAATGCTGGGCAAACATAAGCTTTACGATATCTGGAGGACACTACGGCCTATGGAACGAAATTATACCCACTTTTCACACAGGCATCAATCTTTTTCCAGGATCGACATGATCCTTGTTAATGGTGAATCAGTTCGGGACTGCAAGAGTACATACATAGGGGAATTTGCCTGGTCTGACCATGACCCAGTATACCTGGAAATTAACAGGAAATATGGGAGAGGAGAAGCTACTTGGAAATTAAAAGAATTCCTTGTTTCAAAAGATATAATAGATGAGTTGACAAGTGAATCAGAACAGTTTCTTGCAGAAAACATCACTGGCGATGTAAGCATGGGAAATGTGTGGTCAGCATATAAATGTGTGGTGAGGGGTTTTTTCATTAAAAAGGAAGCTTACCTTAGGAAAAAATCAGGAAAAAAAACTAACTGATTTGTACGTTGCCCTGAACGATATAAAAAGAAGGTGCGCCTCATCTGGGGATAACTCACTAGTGAAAGAGATGGAAAGAATTAAAAAAGAAATACTAGAAGTTCTGGTTAAGAAAGCAAATAGAAACCTGGTAAAGCTGAAACAAAAAGTTTACTATGTGGGAAATAGAGCTGAGAAAATGCTCACCAACCAATTAAAAAAAAGGAATCTAAAAGAACGGATATTTAAAATTGAGGAGGGTGACAAAATATACCGCAGTCCAGAAGAGGTGGGTAAGGCATTCCAGGATTTCTATGCTAGATTGTACAACATTCCAGACCAGGAACTAGACAGAGTAAAAATAAAGCAATATCTGAAAGACTCTAGCCTAGGTATGATCACCAAAGAACAATCACTTATTTTAGAGGCCCCTTTGTCTAGTAGGGAAATAATCGAAACCATCAAAAGGCAAAAACCACATAAGGCAGCAGGCCCGGACGGTCTTCCTGCTATTTTCTATAAAAAAAAATGCTAGATATTGTGGCCCCCCACTTATTGGATACTTTTAATGAGATTAGGAAGACGGGGATTTTTCCAACAGACATGTTGAGAGCAGCTATACTACCCATTCCAAAACAGGGTAAAGATCCATCAAAATTAGCAAATTTTCGACCAATCTCTTTGATTAACGCTGATACGAAGATATACTCTACTATTCTGGCCGAGCGTTTGAAACATATATGTCCCGTTTTAATCAACAGGGACCAAGTAGGGTTTGTTAAGGGGAGACACTCTAGTGACAACGTAAGGAAGATACTCAATCTTGTTGAGTATTCGACACTGCAAAAAATACCTGCACTATTTGTTTCCTTGGACGCTGAGAAGGCTTTTGACAGAGTCGGTTGGATCTATCTGGAAGAGGTCCTTAAGAACTTTGGTTTTGGAGATGGATTCACCGACTCTGTCATGGCCTTATATAAGTCCCCGAATGCGAGGTTAGTTGGACAAGGAATCAGCTCGGGCTGGTTCACAATAGGTAACGGGACCAGACAGGGCTGCCCACTAGCACCCTTATTATATGTACTTGCTTTGGAGCCCCTTGCCAACCGGATCCGCCAGAATCCCAATATAAAGGGAGTCAAGATAGGAGATCTAGAGAGCAAGCTCAGTTTATATGCAGACGATGTATGTGTGTCACTTTATGATCCCGCTGAATCCCTGATTGCATTGATGAGGGAAATTGGGATGTTTTCCAGATTCTCTAACTATAAACTGAATACAAATAAAACCCAGGCAATGGCTGTTGCTATGCCAAAAAAAGAGAGGGAGGCTCTGGCAGCAAAGTATGACTTCCAGTGGACTAAGAGAGGCCTCAATTACTTGGGTATTACGATCCCAAAAAAGATTGACTCAATAATTGAGGTGAATTATTCAGTGCTTCAGAAAGAGTTTGTCCAAAAAATGTTGGAATGGAGGGGCTTATTTGTATCCTGGTTGGGGAGATTGAATATAGTGAGATCCTACATAATCCCAAAATGGTTGTATTTACTTAGGATGATCCCTATCAGATTACCGACTAGTTGGACAAACTCTTTCCAGCGTAGACTATTGGACTTTATATGGGCTGGCAAAAAAGCGAGAATTGCTAGACGTATTCTATGTGCTAACCGAACAAGGGGAGGACTGGGGGCCCCTTGTCTGGAGAGATATGCACAGGCTAATATATTTATACATGTGCTGAAGCTACAGGATATGGAATATAGGTGCCAGGACTGGTATTATATAGAGCAGACAATAATCGGGATTAGTAACCTGACATGCGTATTATGGCTACACCAAGATAGGATTGATGCTTTAAAAAAAGAATACTGGCCAACAACTATAAAAAGTTGTATGGAATTCTGTATACAGTTAAAAAGAAGGATCGGCTTCAAGGATAAAATAGTTGAGAGTGCTCCACTTGAGATTTTACAAAGTAACATATCGAATTAAGCTTGAGGGACTGGAAACAATTTAGAGAAAAAAAGGTAGCTGACCTACTTGAAGGGGATAGATTCAAACCTTTTGAGCAATTGGCCCTGGATTTTGACCTATCAAGTAAGGATGTATATAAGGTGTTCAGGATAGGGCGATATATAAAAACTCAAAACTTTCATTGTAAAGGGGATACAACATCAGGGAGGATTATGGAGATGTTTAATAATAAGACGGGGAAAAAGGCACTCAAGAAGATCTATGACCTCCTCGATGTGCTAGACCCTTCCCCAAAAATTTCCGCTCTGAACAGCTGGGAAAAAGAGCTGGGAACTAAGGTTGAACAAGATCTATGGTTTGCTAGCCTGATAAATATAGCTAGAATTACACAATGTTTGAATATGGTTGAGCTTCATTATAAAATAATGTTCCGCTGGTACCTAGTACCAACTAGGCTGCACAGATTCTCTCCCAACTTACCAGATCAGTGCTGGAGATGTGGTAGGGAACAAGGATCATTCATACATGTCTGGTGGTCATGCGAGGGAATAACACGGGCTTGGAGAGAGCTCTTCGGCCTATTGACAAGTGTGCTGAATATCATTATTCCATCTTCTGTACAAAGAGCTTTACTTCATTTAGATCTAGAATTCCTCCCATACGGGGACAGGAATATGAGTATTCAGGCGTTCCTCGCAATGAAAATTGTCATCGCTAGAAGTTGGCGTAAAAAGGGAACGATACACATAGAGAATGTAATTAACCAATTACATTTGCAATGCCTTATGGAGAAGGGATATGCCTACGCAAATGAGGCGGTTGAGGGTTTTTCTCTCACTTGGTCCAAGTGGATGAACAGGTATCCAGGGAAGGAATAACTTGTCATATTCTTAGTTTATCGGGAATAGAATGGTTGGAGACGAGGCAAGTGAAGGCTTCTCAGTGCGATTTTGTCTCGTGACGTTGGTTATGTTAGTCATGTGTTGTGATGTGTTGTGACGTCTCATGTAGATATGCACATGGGTGGAGCTAAGTCAGGTAGGATTGACTGGCCGGCTAGGGCGGGCTGATCATAGTAGAGGACATGTTGTTGATAGCCTCTACTAAATAGTTAAATATGGGCTGTTCACTGTGCACTTTCCATGCTGTTCTAAATATTTCATGTCTGCCCTTTTTTTTGTGCATGGACTTGTTATGCCTGGTACGTTCAGGAAGGAGGGGAAGGAGGGGAGGGGAAGAGGGAGAGGAAAAGAAAAGAGATAACGTATCCTTGCTGTTCTACTCCCACTCCTTTTCGCTCCTCCCTTGGTTTTTGTATATACCTGAGACATTTTAACTGGCTATTATAACATGTTTTCTATTTTATGCTCAAATGTATCATCTTCATAGTCAAAAATTGGTGTAGCCAAGGAACAGAGGATACTCCGTCTTATCTACTGAAAGGCTACCATGACTATATAATATTCAGACAGTCAAAACGGTGTAGACTCATGCTAAAATCTCAAGAATGTGTTTTTTACGCTTTCTTTATGTCTTGTCCATGTCTTTCTGTACCAAATTTAAAAAAAAAAAAAAAAAAAAAAAAACATTTCTGGTTTAGTTTCTTATTTGAACATGCATTCATTTTTGAAAAAAGGAACCTAAGAAGGAAATGTAGCAGAATTTGACGTTTGCCAACAATAGCTTTGTTTTCTTGTTTTTTTTTAGCGGTTATTTATGAGAAGATAACTTTTTTTGGAAGTGTTGTAGCTAGTGATATTTTTTTAGCAGTCATGTACATGTGTCTTTATTAATGTATATACTTAATAACTGAATTTTAGATCGCAGGATGTTAGTACAGTTCAAATGAAATAAACATTCAAATAATATCTGCTGATAACACATTGGAAATATCCAAGACATCTATCTTTTTTAGTCATATTGATAACTATAATGTAGATTTATGATGATACAGGTGACCAATGTATTTGAATAATTGGATAAAGAGCTAAACAAAGTCATAAATATATTATCTGCTTAGGGAACCAAAAAACTCAGACAACGAGTTTCTTATCAAACGAAACACTATTTATTTAAGAAATGACTAGGTTCTGATAATTCACTGCGTGATTGCTAGGCATGTCCAAATAGTATTAAACACAAAGTTGTTACCTTCTTTAAAAGCTGCGCCATCCAACATCAAAGAACGACAACTATGAACTTACACGGAATCTACAAGGAGATGTAAATAATACCTGTTTTTTTAACCCCTTAGTGACATGACTTTTTTGGCTTGTCCGACGCTTGGTGACATGGGCTGTTTTAACATTTCTGAGGTGTTTGTGTTTTGCTGTAATTTTTTTCTGTCTCATTTAGTGTACCCGCACAAACTATATATCGTTTTTATCGTTATAAGAAGGGCTTTCTTTTGATACCATTGTTTTGATAATTGCATATAATTTGATGTAAAAAAAATAATAAAATATGGCAAAAAAATGTAAAAATTTTTTTTTGATGACTTTTATTTGAAAAATCGTATACTCATGTACAAGAGACAACAAAAAAACACTGCTAAATAGTTTAATATATGTCCTGAGTTCAGAAATAGCCCATGTTTTATGTTTTTTTGTTTTTTTATTCATGTTACAGGGCCAGAACTATAAGTAGTGCAAAGCTATTTTAAAATCCTTTTTTTTCAAAATTAGTGATAGTGACATTGTAACACTGATTTCTGTACTAAATCCATGAATGACCCCCAACATGTACATATTTTTGAAAACTAGACCACTTAGGGCATTTAACTTGGGGTATTTTGACACATTTCATGTAGCCATTTTACCACCAATCTTTGCCAAAGTTTGCAGCAAAAAAACTTTTTTTTAAATTTTTCACATATATTGCAATTTAGGTAAACATTACCTTAAAATGTGAAGGGGTATTTCCAAATAACACCTCAATATGTGTTCAGCAACATCTCCTGAGTACAGGGATACCACCCATGTATAGGTTGGTTAGGTTATTTGTGGGTTAAAAGGCCACATTTGCGAGGTGCGCTTTTTGGTTTTCCAACTTGGAATTCTGACGTGCAGAAAACCTTCGCCCATGTCCAATTTGGGACATTTTTGAAGCCAAAAAGTGTATTCTACCCCACAAAGCCATATATTTTTGAAAACTAGACACCCTAGGGTATTTCAAATGGTAGTATTTTAACACTTTCCATGCACTAATTCTACCACTAGCCTATGTCAATGTTATGGATAG
Source organism: Pelodytes ibericus (assembly GCA_036172795.1). Lineage (NCBI taxonomy): Eukaryota > Metazoa > Chordata > Amphibia > Anura > Pelodytidae > Pelodytes > Pelodytes ibericus. The sequence continues at coordinate 65,714,903 of CM069859.1, forward strand.
TAATTTTTTTTCACATACATTGTACTTCGGGCATGAATTCACAGATCCTATTATGTGTCAGTGCCAAACAACACCCCAATATGTGTTCAGCAACATCTCCTGAGTACAGGGATACCACCCATGCATAGGTTTGTTGGTTTGTTTTGGGGCTAAAAGGCCACATTTAGGGGGTATGCATTTTGGTTTTCCAACTTGGATTTCTGACATGCAGAAAACTTGTGCCCATGTCCCATTTGGGACATTTTTGAAGCCAGAAAGTGTATTCTACCCCACAAAGCCATATATTTTTGAAAACTAGACACCCTAGGGTATTTCAAATGGTAGTATTTTAACACTTTCCATGCACTAATTCTACCACCAGCCTATGTCAATGTTATGGATAGTAATTTTTTTTCACATACATTGTACTTCGGGCATGAATTCACAGATCCTGTTATATGTCAGTGCCAAACAACACCTCAATATGTGTTCAGCAACATCTCCTGAGTACAGGGATACCACCCATGTATAGGTTGGTTAGGTTATTTGTGGGTTAAAAGGCCACATTTGAGAGGTGCGCTTTTTGTTTTTCCAACTTGGAATTCTGACGTGCAGAAAAGCTTCGCCCATGTCCAATTTGGGACATTTTTGAAGCCAAAAAGTGTATTCTTCCCCACAAAGCCATATATTTTTGAAAACTAGACACCCTAGGGTATTTCAAATGGTAGTATTTTAACACTTTCCATGCACTAATTCTACCACTAGCCTATGTCAATGTTATGGATAGTAATTTTTTTTCACATACATTGTACTTCGGGCATGAATTCACAGATCCTATTATGTGTCAGTGCCAAACAACACCCTAATATGTGTTCAGCAACATCTCCTGAGTACAGGGATACCACCCATGCATAGGTTTGTTGGGTTGTTTGGGGGCTAAAAGGCCACGTTTAGGGGGGGGTGCATATCCAACTTGGAATTTTGACATGTAGTCAGCCTGCGCCCATGTTCCATTTGGGACACTTTTGAAGCCTGTCAAAGTATTTTACCCCATCAAACCATATATTTTGGAAAACTAGACATCCTAGGGTATTTAAAATTGTGGTATTTTAACACTTTCCAAGTGCTATTTCTACCACCAACCTATGTCAAATGGTTGGGATGTCATTTTTTTCCCCACACCAGCCTTTGTAAAAGTTTGTGGTAGTACTTTTTTGGGAGTTTTTTTTCCACATACATTGTACTTCAGGCATGAATTCACAGATTCCAGTATATGTCACTGCCAAACAACAACCCAATATGTGTACAGCAACATCTCCCGAGTACAGGGATATCACCCATGCATAGGTTTGTTGGTTTGTTTTTTGGCTAGAAGGCAACATTTGTGAGATGCGCATCTCAAAATTCCAACTTCGAATTTTGACATGTTGTCAACCTGCGTCCGTGTCCTATATGGGATATATCTTTTAAGCCAGCCAATGTAATTTACCCCCCCCAAACCATATATTTTTTTAACGGTAGACCCCCATCACTCCTTGTGGCAAGGGCTCAGCAGCCACAGATACATCACTAGATGATGTATCAGAAAGCTGACCAGGGTCAAAATCGAACCCTGAGTCCGCGGCCTCAGAATCAGTGCGTAAGCAGTGATCTCGAGCAAAGAAGGGGTTAATAGCTCTTAGAAGAGCCTATCTAGTACTGTAATACATTACAGTACAAAGTAATTAATCCATAAAACAGTGCAGACAGCAAAACATACTGTTGCTGTGCAAGATTACTGCGTATACAGTGATGAATGGCAGGGAAGGGGTTAATACACAGTGAAAGACTTTCATAAAACCTGACCATTTTATAAAATGTTATTTTATATCACTAATACTGATCTGTCTCTTTCCGTCACAAAAATGTAAGTGAGGAGAGGGAGGCAGATCAATTTTTGTGAATATTGATCCGACCAATTTTGATCTGACCAGGGCGAATGGTGAGCTTAATTGAGAAATCACCAAACCGCCTTTGCCACTAATTCGCTGTTACTGATCGCTATGCGCTCAGGCAGCTTAAAAAAAAAAATCTCAAATATTTTTACTTTACATGTAATGCCCTAGCGGGTATGTGTAAAAAAAAAATGCAGACAGATAAAAATTGCTTTGGCGTCAATATCATTGCGTAAGCAGTGATCGACGGCAAAGAAGGGGTTAATAACTCTTAGAAGAGCCTTTGTGGTACTGTAATAAATGACAGTACAAAAAAAATTAACCCCTAAAAAATGCACAAACAGCAAAAATAAATGCGCTGATGTGCACGATCACTGCTTACGCAAGATCAGTGGCAGGGAAGGGGTTAAACGCAGGGAATTGCTTTAATAAAATTTTACTTACTTTTATAACTTTGATCTGTCTCTCTCCCTCACTAAAAAAAATGTGAGGAGAGGGAGGCAGATCACACCTGGTCAGATCAATATAGAGTTAATATTGATCTGACCAGTCAGTGGGGATGTTTAGCAGAGCATCCCCACTGCCTGTCATTGTGCCTGGCAGTCACTGATTGCCTCTGTGAAGAGGCAATCGTGTGGCTGCCAGAGAGCACAGGAAGCAGGTACTTCCTGCCTCCTGTGCTCTTGCCCTTAGAAGGGCAGCGCCATCTTGGTCACCCAGTGACCAAGATTGTGCATTTTTTTTTGTGTTACTGATTGCCTCGACTTGCGAGGCAATCAGGAACACTTTCTGAGCATAGGAAGCGAAAAATTTGCTTCCTATGCTCGTTTTGGAAATGCACGTGTTTTAAAGGCTCTGTGCCTTTAAAACCGGCATTTCGATCGCTCTCCGGAGCGATCGAAATGCCGACGGGCATTTTTTTTAGTATTGTACGATGCTTCCACACGGAAGCATCGTTACAATACCCTTAGAGCACTGAAAGCGGAAAAACTCCGCTTTCAGTGCTCGTTTTGACACAGGACGGACTAGGTCCGTCCTGTGTCACTAACGCCTCGACACACAGGACGGACCTAGTCCTGTGTCGCCAAGGGGTTAATAAGCAATTCATTATTGTCAACATAGTATAGCTGCTAATCTAGAGAAGAAATTAATATCAGACACAGATAAAATAAAAGGCTTATTTTGAAAGAAGAAAAGCTGACCTCCCATTTAACAACTGAAGTATTGCAAAATTTGAAAGCACTTAATTAGGGTTTTTTTTTTTTGCCTTCTTTTGGATCAACAAGGAGGAGCATGAGGGCAGAGGGCTGCAATATTGGTTCCATACCAAATAGATTATTGTTCATAATCCACAATAATAATAGCCATAAATGAAGAAAATGAAGTGGGAGAATTTTCCAACTTTGGCTACTTTGGCCTTAAGCTTGAAATTACCTTTTCAGTTCCCTGCAATTTTCAGAAATTCTCTCTTTCATGAATTAAGCTCTAAGTCTTATTAAATTTCAAAAACTTAATATAATAATATTTGCAATTATATAAACAAGCAGTCGGATAAATGTTGCATGTGTCCTACCTTTAACGCAGGTGGTTTGTACATAGTTTGAATGACTACCGGTATTTCTTTTTTGTAATATAATAAAACCTTTCTATAGTTTTTGATTATATTAAGATTTCCTGTTGCATTATTATTTTCTTCTTTCACAAAGGAAACATCTCAGATAATCCCATTTACAAAAATACTATACTTAACATTCTTTACAACATAGCAGTGTTTAAGGCTTTTTTTTTTTATAATGCTTCCCATTACTTGTCTTTGATATCTCAGTGCTAAAGTATTAATCTCTTATATTGTAACAGTTGCCAACACCGGCCTAAATGATCTGTTAATGGTTGGTTGGTTACTTTACATAATTTATATTCAATACTCAGTCAAAAAAAGTTATTTCAAGAGCAGATGGGGTTAATTAGCACATGTGCATAAATTCCAAGACAAATAATACAATCCCTGCTAAACCATTTAAGAGGGATCAGCAGGACATATAGCCAGCACATATGTTCTGTTTATTAAAGTGACCTATTTGATTAAAGTGCCAACATGCTGCAAAATACATTACAATAAAGTGTCAAACTGGAAAATATTGTGCAAATTATGTGTTATTACTTAGCTGTAGCATAATAATACTATTATAACATCCAGTATATGATACAACTTAACACAAAATTCTTTTGTTACTGAGATTATTTACATTTGTACCTTGTAAATCTGTCCAATCTAGCAGTATAGATGCTTTTTCCCTGGGCATGTCCCATTAGGGTAAGGCTTTGTACTGTTTAATGTGAACCATTTTATGATACATATATTCTGGTGATATCTGCTGTACAGAGGCGGCTCTCTAATTAGGCGAGTTAGGCAGCCGCCTAAGGCCTCGCACTCACGGGGGCCTCGCGGCTGCCTAACTCACCTTATTGCCTTTGATGTAACAGGGAGCTTAACGCTGCCGTTAAGCTCCCTGTTACACTAACCTGGGACGTTTCCTCCGTGCATCTTCTCTCCTGCACGGAGGAAGGAAGTTCCGGTCGCGTTTTTTTTTTTTTTTAAACTTTATTGAACCCGAGCAGCTTCAATAAAGTTTAAAAAAAACACGACCGGAACTTCCTTCCTCCGTGCAGGAGAGAAGATGCACGGAGGAAACAACGGAGAGCAGCATGGAGGTAAGTACTAGGGAAGGGGGGAGGAGGGTGGTACAAACGAGCAAAGACTTGGCACAGTGTGGGGCAAAATCCTGGCATAATGAGAGGCAATATCCTGGCATACAGTGGCAAAATCCTGGCATATTGAGAGGCAAAATCCTGGCATATTGAGAGGCAAAATCCTGGCATATTGAGAGGCAAAATTCTGGCATTGTGAGGGGCAAAATTCTGGCATAATGAGGGGCAAAATCCTGGCATAGTGAGAGGCTAAATCCTGGCATTGTGAGGGGCAAAATAGTGGCATTATGAGGGGCAATATCCTGGCATACAGTGGCAAAATCCTGGCATAGTGAGAGGCTAAATCCTGGCATTGTGAGGGGCAAAATAGTGGCATTATGAGGGGCAATATCCAGGCATACAGTGGCAAAATCCTGGCATATTGAGGGGCAAAATTGTGGCATAATGAGGGGCAAAATTGTGGCATAATGAGGGGCAAAATTGTGGCATAATGAGGGGCAAAATCCTGGCACAGAGTGGCAAAATTCTTGCATATTGAGGGGCAAAATTCTTGCATATTGAGGGGCAAAATCCTGGCATAGAGTGGCAAAATCCGGGCAAATTGAGGGGCACAATCCTGGCATAGAGTGGAAAAATCCTGGCATATTGAGGGGCAAAATCCTGGCAGATTGAGTGGCACAATCCTGGCATATTGAGGGGCAAAATCCTGGCATATTGAATGGCTTAATCCTGGCATATTGAGGGACTAAATCCTGGCATATTGAGGGGGTAAATCCTGGCATATTGAGGGGGTAAATCCTGGCATATTAAATGGCTAAATCCTGGCATATTAAATGGCTAAATCCTGGCATATTGAGTGGCAAAATTCTGGCATTTTGAATGGCTAAATCACAGTGCATCCGGTGCTGTGAGGAAGAACAAAGTGCCAATCTTCTAGCACAACGTGGTCTGTGAGACCACTTTCAACATTGAGCACCTTTCCTTCTGGCTGAGTGTTTCTCTTAGTGTGTGATTGTGTGCTTTCTGAGTGTGTCTGTGAGTCAGTGTGTGCTGGCTGAGTGTATCTGTGAGTGTGTGCTGGCTGAGTGTGATTGTGTGCTGACTGAGTGTGTCTGTGAGTCAGTGTGTGCTCACTGAGTGTGTCTATGAATGACTGTGTGATATGTGTTAGTGTTCACATTTAGGACACAGCAATAACAATGTGAGTTAGTCAGCTGCACACAATTTTATCTATACCAAATGTTTATAGATGTTTGTAGAATAATTATGAGACAAATAAAATTCTAGGAGCTGTTCATTTCTAGAAGCTGGGATTTGAGTCTGATCTTGAAATATGCTATTTCTACAGTTCATTTTTATTATCACTTGCATATATTTTATTTAATAATGTGTGTCCGTGAGGGCCTCATGTTCGACTTTCGCCTAAGGCCTCACAAAGTCTAGAGCCGCCACTGCTGCTGTATGCTGGTCTACTCTTTTAGACTGGAAGAATTAAATTAATTTGATTGGGGTATTAAGATTTCTGTCACAGTAAGTAAATTAAACAACGGACACAGAGTCTGCAAATCAAAGAGAGATAGTTGGTGTATATATCATACATCCCTGTGATTCTAACAGTAATGCCATTCTGCACCTCTGCAGGAGTGCAATAAGTGGTGCGATAAACCAGGAAATTAGAAGAATGTAAATTCTCGCAAAGGAATTGCACACTGGGGGAAAAATTGCTTTCTCATGCTTATATTTTTTTCATGGAAATAATTCACCTACCTCCTAAAATCAAATTGTTAAATGGCTTGGTGGGAGAGCATAACCTGCAAATGATATGCTGCTGGACTCAGAAATATCAGCTGAGTAATCGCTCTCTTATTTTCAAGAAATATACAGTCTGCCTTCTGGAGAGATAGATATCTACTGGTTAGCATATGGGTGCAACAAGGGAGAGTTTTCCAAGTATTGCACACCAGCTCTGTGACATCACAATGTAACATGGAGGGCAGCCTGGTAGGGTTAGATATTATTTGAGTTTCTGGCCTCATCGAGACAAAAAAAGAAGTGGGATCCCTCTCAGTGAGAACGGACAAAAGCTTAACCCCTTAGTGACTTAGAGTTCCATGCTGCATTTGATGTGCCTTGAAGACCAGAATTCCATTATTTTTGTCATATGTTTGCTTAACTGTGATTTCTTTCTTCGTGTTCAGTCTATTCACACATATTATATATAATTTTTTAAAGGACTTATGCGGCTTTCTTCTAATACTATCATTTTCATCATATGATTTACTATTAAAAAATATATAAAATATGATGAAAATATGCCCAAGAAAATCTTTTTCTAACTTTGACATGATTTTTTTTTTTTTTTACAATTACAAACTTTAAAAAAATACCCCATCTATCTAGTTTCTAATCTTTGTCCTGAGTTTAGAAATATCCATGTTTCCATGTTGTTCTGTGGGGGGGAGGGGGGGGGTTTCAAGTAATAGGGCAATAACCAATACTAGTGTTTTTTGTTTCCTAAACATTTTCTCCTATAGTGAACTTTTGACCACAACCTTAACTCTAAATTTAACCCTAAATCTACCTCAACTGTTTTAATATAACCCTTGTACTAACCCTAACCCACCTGTAGCCCTAATTGTAACCCTAACCCTAGATCTAGGGTTAGTAGATCTAGGGTTAGCGTTCTCCTTTTATTTATTTAATTATTTATTTTCTAACTGTAATCGATTGAGGCATCATGCAACACCTTTAATGCATAGGCAGTGATCTGCTTTCACTGCTATTCGTTTGAACGCATACGATCACATTCGCGGAGATCGAATGCGCGGGTGGGGGCGGTGGACTGAGGCACACTCAGAGGCTGTTTCGGATCCAAAGCAGCCTCTGGGAATAGCTGCCAGAATGTAGCTGCATTTAAACTCAGGACGTATATATACGTCCTCATGGTCCTCAATGACCATGCTTTTCAGGACGTATATATACGTCAATATGCATTAAGGGGTTAAATAGCCAGCCCTATAGGATGTAACCTACTTGGGAAAGGAATCACCGTTTTTTGCTTGCACCATTACAGAGGAAACCTCTCCATTAACATATCAGACTGGTCCCACCCGTAAGAGCAGATCCAAATTGCCTGGCAGGTCTCCTCTGCACAAAGAACACAGCAGCCACAAATGTACATTTCGGCCTTCATTGGCCTCGTCAGTGTGGTACGTCTGGTGTCCCTCTATGTGCAGCGAGCAGGGACCCAAGTCTCTGGCCTCATGCAGAAATGCAGTATTTGCAGTCATTCAGCACTCCATTTTATTTCTCTGTCTGGATTATGGTGTAGGCTACGTGTGGCCATTTCAGGAGGAAGCTGAAGAATAAAGATTTGTGATGTTTTGAGAAATGTCTGGGTTTGTTTCCAAAATGACAAAACCACACCAAAAACAGAGGCGCATGTACAGGAGAAAAAAAGACTCTTCAATGACACAAGGTTGCAAGATGTCTTGTCAGAAGACTGCAACATAGTAGCGAAAAGATGCTCCAGTCTAGCAAAAAAGTTCTCCCAGCTTTCGTCACACAAAAAACTCTAATCACCCAACATGGTTACAACATTTAGGCACCTACAAATGTGGGAGTAGCCAATGTGTATGTTGTAGTGTTATAAAAATGGGGAACATCTTTAGATCATCTGTAAGTCAAATACAAACACACTCAATATATATACTGCAACACTTGGAATGTCACATACCTGATGACTTGCAACACATGTAACAAGCCATATGTAAGAAAGACATCAAGGAAATTATAGTGTAGAATTATAGAACACATTTTCATCCATAACAAACCGTTAAATACACCAATTGGCACTCACTTTTTGATGTAAGACAATGTAAAATACAAGGTCTAGCGAGAGCTATTTTGCCCCCTAGAGGAGGTGACATTGCGAATATACTATCACAGCTTGAAGTTAAGTGGACCTTCTATCTCCGCACTAAAATTCCAGAAGGGCTGAATGCCCAATTTGATGTATCACATTATGTTTAACTTAAGAAAATGTTTAAAAAGTGTTTAGTCTCTGATAATTAATATCGAGAAATTGGTGTGTTTTCTGCATAAATTTATATAATATAGGATTCTTTATCTAAATGCTTTACCATTCTAATGTGTCTAGTCCTTAAAACATATAAAAGGAAATGTCTTGCTCTAATATAATAATTACATTATTCACTAACGGAGTATTTATTTAATATATATTTATATTTATTTACATATTTTTCATGTTTCATGTTGTAATATATATTTTTCATTATACAAGGGAGAACTATGAGCTTAAGCTATATGGTTTTTATTTATTATTTTTTCTATTTTTTGAGTTTTCTTGTATAATACTAAAGGGCATTATTACCTGCTTTTTCTTTTCTTATCACCGACACATTCTATGTTTCTATGTCTGTGCTAGCCTACAATGTGACTAGCGCCCTGTATGGGAAATAAGTGAACAATAAATAGCAAACTCTTGAAAAATGCATAGTATACGACAGCATTGCTATTAATATAACCTTGCAAAATACATTTTCAATGGGGTTACCCTAAAGTGGACATTTGATCACAGCATATTAAAGGAACCTATACACTTCAATATAATATACATTTTTACAACAAAATAAATATCAATGCATTCCTGGTAAAACATTTTCTAAGTAAATAGAAATCATAATGACCATTTAATCTCTTTAATTGGAGAAGCATGAATATGATTTAGCAATAACTTATAATGCAGCCTTGCGATATATATTTTTCCTAAGCATTCAGCATGATTTGGGTGAAATTATGGTCACTGGTAACAGCTATACACAGATATGTGAATTGAAGCAATGGAGTGGAAGCTGTTTGGGGAGAATATGGGTTAATGTCTGCTCTGAATATATGTTGTATATTTTCAGGCAGACTCGCTCTACATGAGATCCTCATTTTTTTCTTTTTTCACTCCACTGAGCAAGCTTCATTATGATACTTATTCTAGCATTCACAAACCCAGTCAACTAGCTGAGCTACACCTCTAACGTTCCAATATTGATGGGCTTTTTCACTCTCCGCGTAGGGCATGGTTAAAATTCTCACCGCGTCTTCATAGGAAAATGAGACGGTGTTAGGAGATCTCTCATCTTATTATCACTAATAAAGGATAACAAAGAGCATCTGACGTGTGCTACAAGCAAAGTCAGCAACAGGGAAACAAAGAGACGCTGTATAGATGTAGCAATGGCTGACTACATTTTACTGCACATCATTTAAACCAGCCGTGTCTAAAACTTCTCAGTCTTTTGGTGATTTACAGAGTTGTGCTGATGTAGGTAGAAAATAAGAATAATCTCTTCTTAGCTTTAATATTAAACAATAGTCCAGTAAATAAATGTATACAAATAGCAGAAAAGCAGCAGAAAGGGTCATATAAAATAAATAATGGAGCTTATGTCTATATGTCGAGTTAACATTTGTAAAATAATTCAGTAAATGAAAATATTATTAACGATTATTAAGATACCAGTCTACTTGTTGTGATACTTGTCCTAATGAAGGTATGGAGTAGCAACACCATGACCCACAACATGGCAAACTGGAAGTCTCAAAAAGACAAAAAAAAAGTATTGGGTATTGTTTTTTTGATGGTGCTCCAATGAGTGGTTTCCTGTAAGATTAAAAATACTTAAAGGGACTGTATTACCTAAACATTGCTTTCACTGTCAATGTAGAGAACCAAAAACATATTTAAAATTATTTATACATTGTGTAAGCAGAATGGCATACAAATATCTAAATTTGGAGAAAATATATGTCTGTGGTGTCTCCAGTTTATAATGTCACCAGCCAGTTCATTTGCATATCAAGCCACAGGTGATGTCATAAGCAGGAGACTCCACAGACACATTTAAAACACATTTTTATCCTAATTTAGGCTTCTGTTTTCATATCTGCTAACATAATTTCTAGATCATTTTCAATCATTTTTTATTCTCTACATGCACCATTAAACAATATTTAGGTGATACAGCCCCTTTAAGGAGGATTAACCCCTTTTTAAAATGTAAAAAATGAGCAGCCAAAAATGAAAGACAGCAGATGCATGCTGGGAAACATTATCTGCTCAACATGTAGCAGGAAATGTAAGTAAAATCAGTAGAGCATTTTAAAAAAAAACAAAAAAAAAAACAATGGCTGCATGAATCAAAATAAACTTTTGAATTATGCCCATTCATCTGTTGTTTCTAAGAAAAAAAATCACCTTTCACTTTCCCTACAAATGTAGCAAACCAACTTTAACTGTACAAGAATTTTAAATGAGTTACCTATGTAGAATTATTCTAATTTGTGCAGCATTATTCAAATTTCATTTAAAATGAGCCTACAGGCTAGTGGTGTTTTTGGTCACTAAGTTATTAATCAAATACATTACCATTTTGCTATGAGACTGTTATTCTTAAATGTGTTATTATTTGAATATTTATTGATGGATCCAATTATTCAAATGTTCTGTGGATTAGTATTTTAAAAATTCCTACAGTGTCTTGCATTATTCATTTTTCAGATTCGATTTACTGCATGTATGCAGAAGATGTATCTTTCCCCAAATGTCACAACATTAAAGTGACATATTTATCCTGAGTTAACAAAAGGACTTTGTAGTGCTTGTGTGTGAAATGCTGGATTGATGCATTCAATAGATTTTGCTGTAGGTGGAATGAACAAAAGCAGTCGTATACAAATGTTAAAATACCACATTCCCTAAATTTACTGTCACATATGGAACAAAAATGTGCTAGGATTCAAGAAGCTGAGAATGCAACAGACCAAATTATTTGCGTTCCTCAATACAAAAAATATGCATATTTGTCATGGAGTCATTGGCTGTGTTTAAGGCAGGGCAAAAGGAAGGACTTTCTTTACTGCACTGCTTTGCACACAGACTAGGCTGAGCTCCACAGTGAGTGATTAGGAGGCAGTCACAGTCTCTCAGGAGAGAGGACTCCCTACAGCCAATAAGAGATGAGAAACATTAATTGTCAGGATCCTGGGCCTTCTCACCGACTACCCAGGGGCACTTACCATCTCCACCTTTGGAACTATAGAGAGGAGAGGGTGCTACCTGACCTGAGGGCGGAGCCTGTACTGACAGCCCTATACTGACAGCGTTTCGTAGAAAACTTCTTCAGCTGGTGGGTGTGTGTGCATACACACCCACCAGCTGAAGAAGTTTTCTACGAAACGCGTCCTGAGGGGTGTCTTGTTTTTTATGTGTATGGTCAAATAGTGTATATATTATACCTTTGTTTCTGTGACCTGGCCAGGTGAACAGCACTATACCAGCAGTGGGTAAGATTGTATTATATCATTTTATTTATTTTTTACTTATCTTTCCCTTTGGCAATTTTATGTATATTTATATGTATGTAGATTGTATTTTCTCTATCCCCATGTTTTTGTGACCACCTATTTACATTTGTTTCTTGGTGGCATTAGACCTTCACACAGGTCCTTTTAGTTGTATATTTTTTCTGTGATGTATAATAAATAATTTTAATTTTTCATAATGTATGTCTTGTCATTTCTGGGGTATATATTTTAGCGCTGTCTCTTCCCTCCCATAACTTTGTGCTTTTCTTTTGCAGTGGAGTAGTCCATTGCAGTTGTAAGACTAGCTGCTATATTTTTTCACTATTTGTAAGTGGATTGCCCCCCCTCCTCTGCGAGATTGAGATATACTTTTTTCTATTTCATGTGAAAGGTTTCCCCTTTTTTTGTGTGTGGAGTACATACTGGTTAGTTTTTATTCATTTTTATATTTTATTATTATTTTTTCACACTGTGGTTGGTTTTTTACATTTATAGTGCTGTGCACACTCTTTTTTCTCATGCTTCATTCTTTGCTTGAATATTGAGCTGCTAAGTTTGGTTCTCTCTGCTTAGTTCCCAATTCACTCCAGAGTTCCTAGACCCCATGTTTGTTCTTCTGATACCTGACCTTGGCTTGTTACTCGACTACTCTGAATTCTCCAATCCTGACCTTGCTAGTTATTCGTTGTGCTGCCCGCCTCAGCTTTGGCTTGTTTCCCATGTTTGCACCTCCACTGCCTGCATTGAACCCATTGCCTGTCTGTACCATTCTTGTGGTCCCTTTGTCTACACTCTGCTCTATGCTCCCAAATACACACCCAACATTAACATTAGGTAACAGTCCCGATTTGCGGCCACTGTCCTGTTGTGCCAAAGTCTTCTTCTGGTGCTCAGATTCTCTGGGATGCTGAAGAAGAACGGATTCTGTGCATGATCAGAGTTATCCACATATGCAGTTGCGCTGTATGGGATGTGTAGGCTTGCCACCTTTTCTACAAAAGAAAACCTGCTTAGCTATTGCCTCCATAGATTTAGCATTGTCCTCAAGCCAACGTTTACCAGACCACCGTAAAAATACCAGCTCGGTGACATTCTTAGGGGAGGTACTGTTCCCACGCTAATTGATATCTTCTTTATCTATACACCCTTTATTGTTTGGATGTATCCAAATACTGTTATCCACCACAATCTATAGGATCTACTTAATAAAGAGGGAGTTGCTGGGAACTGAGATGGGAATTCAAACTCTAGGCCAAAATAGCCGAGTTGGTAAAATTCTTAAATGCAGCCCAATGGGAACTATTTTAGCCTTAACCCCTTAACGCATGTGGACGTATATATACGTCCTGAAAAGCATGGTCCTTAAGGACCATGAGGACGTATATATACGTCCTCCGTTTTCATGTAGTGTTGCGCTCATTAGCGCAACACTACATGCCTGCAGCTACTCTCAGAGGCTGCTTCGGATCCGAAGCAGCCTCTGAGAGGGCTTTCAGCCCCCCCTCGACCCCCCCGCGCGCATACGATCACAGCGAATGTGATCGTATGCGCGCAAACACACATAGGCAGTGAAAGCTCATCACTGCCTATGTGTGTTAAAGTGTTGCATGATGCCTCTATCGAGGCATCATGCAACACAATCTGTGCCCTCCTGGGCACCGCGATCACCCGGTGATCGCGGGTGTGTGCTGTATCGGAGGAGCATGCTCCTCCGATACAGCATGCCCAGAGGAGAGCGACGGAAGAGAGAAAAAAAAAATCTCTTCCGTCGCTCTGAAACCGCTACTTGACTGCCCCTACAGGCAGTTAGGCGGTATTACAGTTAAAAATAGAAATTTAATTAAATAAATAAATTAAATAAATAAATAAATGGAAAAAGCTAACCCTTGATCTACTGAACCTAGATCTAGGGTTAGGGTCCAAATAGGGTAATAATTAGGGTTAAATGGGGGTTCGGATGATTACAAGGGTTAGATTAAGGGGTGGGGGTCAATTTAGGGTTAGATTAAATTTAGAGTTGGGGTAAATTTAGGGTTTGTGTTAAAAAAATCACTGTTGAAGAAAATGGTTAGAAAACAAAAAAAAACACTAATATTGTTTATTGCCCTATTACGTGAAATAAAACATAGACAAACAAGGAAACATTGATATTACTAAACTCAGGACAAATAGTAGAAATATATAGACGGGGTCTTTTTTAGCATTTGTAATTGTGTAAAAAAAAAAATCAGGTCAAAGTTGGAAAAAGTGTTTTTTATGGCATATTTTCATCATATTTTCTATTTTTTTAATAGTAAATGATATCATATGATGAAAATAATAGTATCAAATGAAAGCCCTATCTGTCCTTTAAAAAATGATATATAATTTGTGTGGGTGGACTGAACACAAAGAAAGAAATTCACAGTTCAGTAAACGTATGACAAAAATAATGGAATTCTGGTCTTCAAGGCACGTCAAATGCAACATAGCACTCGGTCACTAAGGGGTTAAGTTTGAAATTCCAGTCTCAGTTCCGTGCAGTTCTCTCTTTATTGATAGACACTTGATGTATAGATTAAGCGATAAGGGGGTGAAGATGTAGTACTCTCAAACACTACTCCAACAAGAGCATGGAGAAAGCTGAGGGGAGAGGTCTCTTTCAACCACTCAACATTCAGAAATCCTCAGCTCTGAGATCCAGATAAATAATATTAAACTAATCAAAGGGATGATCTCCGAAATGTTTCTGGAAGTATAGAACATTGCACAGGAAAATTCGACATTCAAACGATTTGACTCTAGATGAACTTTGCCAACTAATATATTATTTATAATGTTAATGTTAAAAATAAAATGTGATGGGAAATGATCTATTCATTGTGTTAGCATAATTGCATGCAAATAAATAAAATAAGAGAAAAACATATTATAAATGTATCTGTGATGTCTCCTGTTTATGACATCACCTGTGGCTTTATATGCAAATGACCTTATTTTCAATGTGAAATGTGCAATTTGTATATCAAGCCACCATGTAATGTCACAAGCAGGAGAAACATATATTTCTTTTATTTTATGCTTGCCTTTTTGCTAACACAATATATAGATATGTTTTGTAATTTGTATCCGTTACATTCACAGTATAAGCTATGTCTAGGTTGTCCCTTTAATGTACATGACAAAGGGTAGGTTGTGTATAGCCTATAGTACTTTGATTTATTATTTCACAACATAGTTTTTGTTTTTAAAACCTAAACCCACCTAAGCTGCATTTCTATCCAGTGTTTCCAGGACAATTTGGAAAACCTGATACTCTTTCAAATGGTCTATTCTGCCCACCACATGCTGCTTTCACATCACTAAATAATTGCCTTTACTCCAGGCTAGAATAGTCTTAAACAGGCCATCTCACTATACCCATTCAACCTAATAATTCATCAGTACATGGCAAAGTGCTTAGGGCTGCCGAAACAGCTTAGCGATATGGAGCACCCTAGTCTCTTCATAGAGCTGTGTGTCCTAACATGTGAATCTAGCACTGTGACATTGTTGTATAGACGTAATAGTGTGCGCTTTTTTTATTGATAGATAAAAAATATCAACAAATAAGACAAACTGTGCAATACTTTGGTGACTTAGTGTTCGGGCACACATTTTGTACAAATATAAAAGTCACAAAGGAGCTGCGGAGGCCATCTTGTTTGTTGTATGTATGAGGGTGAGGAGTGGAGCACTTGAACAATGCACCCCAAAAGATTATTGAGTTCTTCACCAGATTTATGGCATAATAAAAACATTTAAAAATCAGTTTCATTATTACCATATTGTGGATATTATGTCATGTTAACAATAAATAAGGTTAGATTAGAGGTGCCACTGAGTAAATACTTCATTGCAGAGCTCCTATGATTGTCCATATTTAAGTGTACGTTTCTGATCCAAGTGCTCACGCGGAAATCAGTGTGTCTTATTAATACACAATGTGTACTGAGCGCTCACGCGGAAATCAGTGTGTCTTATTAATACACAATGTGTACTGAGCGCTCACGCGGAAATCAGTGTGTCTTATTAATACACAATGTGTACCGAGCGCTCACGCGGAAATCAGTGTGTCTTATTAATACACAATGTGTACCGAGCGCTCACGCGGAAATCAGTGTGTCTTATTAATACACAATGTGTACCGAGCGCTCACGCGGAAATCAGTTTGTCTTATTAATACACAATGTGTACTGAGCGCTCACATGGAAATCAGTGTGTCTTATTAATACACAATGTGTACTGAGCGCTCACGCAGAAATCAGTGTGTCTTATTAATACATAATGTGTACTGAGCGCTCACGCGGAAATCAGTGTGTCTTATTAATACACAATGTGTACTGAGCGCTCACGCGGAAATCAGTGTGTCTTATTAATACACAATGTGTACCGAGCGCTCACGCGGAAATCAGTGTGTCTTATTAATACACAATGTGTACTGAGGCCTCACGCGGAAATCAGTGTGTCTTATTAATACACAATGTGTACTGAGCGCTCACATGGAAATCAGTGTGTCTTATTAATACACAATGTGTACTGAGCGCTCACGCGGAAATCAGTGTGTCTTATTAATACATAATGTGTACTGAGCGCTCACGCGGAAATCAGTGTGTCTTATTAATACACAATGTGTACTGAGCGCTCACGCGGAAATCAGTGTGTCTTATTAATACACAATGTGTACCGAGCGCTCACGCGGAAATCAGTGTGTCTTATTAATACACAATGTGTACCGAGCGCTCACGCGGAAATCAGTGTGTCTTATTAATACACAATGTGTACTGAGCGCTCACGCGGAAATCAGTGTGTCTTATTAATACACAATTCGTACCGAGCGCTCACGCGGAAATCAGTGTGTCTTATTAATACACAATGTGTACTGAGCGCTCACGCGGAAATCAGTGTGTCTTATTAATACACAATTCGTGCCGAGCGCTCACGCGGAAATCAGTGTGTCTTATTAATACACAATGTGTACTGAGCGTTCACGCGGAAATCAGTGTGTCTTATTAATACACAATGTGTACTGAGCGCTCACGCGGAAATCAGTGTGTCTTATTAATACACAATGTGTACTGAGCACTCACATGGAAATCTGTGTGTCTTATTAATACACAATGTGTACCGAGTGCTCACATGGAAATCAGTGTGTCTTAATACACAATGTGTACCGAGTGCTTTGGGAAATAAACATATCGTTGATTTTCCTTCTTTAAAAAGTGGCTTGTGCGGAGCGTACAGAGAAGACAGGTATAATCACATTAGGCATTTTGCATTATCTTACAGCTTACTTATAGGTGCCCCATTGCCCCACTAAGTATACAGTGTTCCAGAGACATACACATGGTGCTGAACAGCTTCCCAAAGTGAGCAGTGTGCAGAGACATACACATGGTGTATAGTTCCCAAAGTATACAGTGTTCCAGAGACAAACACATGGTGCTGCATAGTTCCCTAAGTATACATTGTGACCAAGACATACACATGGTGATACATAGCTTCCCAATGAGACATACACATTGCATAATCCACATAATCAACAAACTGGCATACAAAATATGCAGATGTGCGTTCATGGGCTTTATTGAAAATCATTATTATGTGGATTATGCAATGTGTATGTCTCATTGGGAAGCTATGTATCACCATGTGTAATAATTTATCATTTTTATATGATCATCAATAATAGTATAAGATATAAATAATCTTATTATACTATTATTGATGATCGTATAAAAATGATAAATTATTATCAATAAAGGTATAATAAGATTTTGCAATATATAACATGTAGAGTTGCCACCTGGCCAGTATTTTACCGTTATGCCCGATTGGCTTGACCCCGATAATAAGTCTATGGAGGAAGTAGCATGGCCGGTATTTTTTTGATGAAAAGGTGGCAACCCTAATCACATGTGCAAATCTGGAAATTAAATAAAGGTATATCTCTCTCCCTTGTTCTCTCTTCACAGCCTATCCTTACCTTGTCTATCTCTCTAGCCCATTTCTCTGCTGCTCAGGGGTCGCTCTCAGAATGTTTTGTAAATAAGTTTTTATTGAGGTTTTTCAATAATATAAATGCATTCTGATGAATAAAACAATGTCAGATAAATACAGTGTTAACTGAAAACATAGCTTATACAGTGTGAAAGATATGATAAGTTCTTCAAAATTGTAATGGAGGGAGAAAGAAGGCGATGAAGAGAAATCTACCTGTAGGCAGGTAGAAGGAATAATAATATAAGAAAGAAAAGGGAAACAAGATAAATGAAGGGGAGATAAACCCCAGGTGGGACAGACCACCCATGGCGTTAAAGCGCTGCAAACAAAACGAGGTACTGGTCAAAAAGTGTAATACTACTTCAGCACCGCGGCCAACCAGAACAGGCTGGATTGCCTCAGGGGGGGCAAGGGTGCTAGCGGTCAGATGGTCGTCTAATCAATCTAGTGTGACAACGACTCTAAAGTATGGAATGGTGGTACGTACAAACCATCTAATTTGGAATTGTTGACTCCGGGACCAAAGAAAAAAGGTAAACACATGTGGGGGTATATGAGGCTTAGCTGAAAGAGAGCATGTAGATCCAACTGTTATGACAGTATAATGGACAAAAATATTTGAGGCTCAAGGATGGCTCTATCTGATCCAGGCGTTATAGTCATTAAAGGTGAATTCACCAAAATCATTGTCCACAGAGTAACGTTAAGTCCAAACAATAGCGCAATAAGTGCTTAATAGAACATCAAACATTGAGAGGTATGTTTATTCAGGGGGGTTCGCTTCCAAGTGTAGTCTGCAGAGGGGACCCGAGAAGTGGGTTTCTGCCACACTGGTACCTGGATGTCAGGCAGGGCCAGCCAGCTCAGGAATGAAGGCAAATCTTTTGAGTGCCGAACGGTATATAACATATTATTCCTTCGGACTTCTAAAGCAAACGGTGGGCCCCAAGGATATGCAATTTCATCTGACCTTAGTGCAGATGTCACCAGCTTCAGAGCCCTGCGCGCTTGCAGAGTTATTTGTGAAAGGTCTGCACACCATGCAATTTCTCCCTCTTGGATTCTGACAGGAGTCATAGAGCGGTATTCCTTCAATAATGTTTCCTGGTCAGTAGGGTAGTGTAATGAGCACAACACATCTCGGGGCGAAGACACACGTGGACCCCTTGCTTTGTGTGTGCGATACTCCCTATCAGTCTCAGTGGGGTTCGACGAGGTCCCCTTTAATATGCTATCAAAACAGTGTTCAAGAGTTGAACGTAAGTCCTTATCATTTATCTCCTCGGGTACCCCTCTGACTCTCATGTTACTCTTATGCTTTCTGTTGTCCAATTCCTCTACTTGCTGCTGAAGGGCAAATAGGTGGTGTTCCTGGGCTTGAATGTACATATTTAATGCATCAATCGTCTCTTTGTTTGTGGTACCTCTTCCTCCAGGGTCAGCACTCTACCATCAATCTGCCTCATGTTTTGCAGCATTTCCGATATCTCGGTGCAGAGAGGTTGAATCCCTCCCTCCACAATATCAGCCATGTCCTCTTTAGTGGGTAGGAGATTAATTGCTTTTTTCCAGTCTTCTAGAGCTGAAGTCCCCAACCCCTAGGCCTCTGTTTAGCTGGGACTCGTGCTGTGAGGGAAGTGTTCTGTGCTCCCCTCCAGCCGCGTTGCTTCAAAAAAGTAAAAAATAAATGAAAATTGTGACCTTACAACACATTCGGTGGCTGTGTTTCCCTCCTCCGTGCAGGAGGGAAGACTGCACGGAGGAGACGGCTGGGGACACGAAGCAGCAAGGAGTTAAGTACTGGGGAACGGGGGAGGGTGGCATATTGAGTGCCAAAATACTGGCATACTGAGTAGAAAAATACTGACTTATTTAATGGCTAAATACTGGCATATTCGGTGGCAAAATACTGGTATACTGAGTAGCAAAATACTGACTTGTTGCATGGCTAAATAATGGCATATTGAGTAGTAAAATACTGACTTATTGAATGGCTAAATACTGGCATATTCAGTGGAAAAATACTGGCATTTTGAGTAGCAAAAATACTGACTTATTGCATGGCTAAATAATGGCATATTGAGTAGCAAAATACTGGCATATTGGCAACCCCCGGGCCAAGGCCTCTGTTTAGCAGGGACGCATGCTGTGAGGGAAGCGTTCTGTGCTCCCCTCCAGCCGCGTGGCTTCAAAAAAGTAAAAAAATTAATGAAAATTGTGACCGTGCAGGAGGGAAGACTGCACGGAGGAGATGACTGGGGACACGGAGCAGCAAGCAGGTAAGTACTGGGGAATGGGGAGGGTGGCATATTGAGTGGCTAAATACTGGCAGATTGAGTGGCAAAATACTGGCATACTGACTGGCTAAATACTGGCATATTTAATGGCTAAATACTGGCATATTGAATAGCTAAATACTGGCATACTGAGTGGCTACAATACTGGCATACTGAGTGGCTAAATACAGGCATATTTAGTGGCAAAATACTGGCATATTGAGTGGCTAAATACTGGCTTATTGAGTAGCTAAATACTGGCTTATTGAGTGGAAAAATACTGGCATACTGAGTGGCTAAATACAGGCACATTGAGTGGCTAAATACTGGCATATTGAGTGGCTAAATACTGGTATTTGAGTGGCAAAATACTGGCATACTGACCAACTGCTAACAAACCCATATCGGGCCAATCCCCCCCCCCCCCCCCCAGCAAGCCCCCCCGCCCCCAAGATACTCCAATCTTATATAAGGCAGTGAGTCCTGATACCCCTAAAAACTCCAAGGTGGTTCTTCTATGAGGGGTGGGAAGCTTGCTCTGCTGTACCCAATTCCTACATTTTGCAGGCCGTGTACTTGAACTAGACTGTCCAAAAGCTCCAATAGGCCAATACTGCACCTGCAATCAGTAATCATACAGTTTTCTTTGTAAAGAATGTTAAAAAGGGGAAGTAAAGGCTAAATAACATATAGCTGGGTTGAGCAAGGAAGGTAATGCAGCCACACAGTAAAATAAATGTTAGACTTGTACCTTCCCTCTGAAACGCAGTGTCCTGTGCAATAGCTTCTATTTAAAGTGCAGACAGAATTGTTCTCACTGCCACCCAAGATATAGCACCCTTACCAAGTTTTAAAGGTTACACACATTTGAGACAGGCTGAAAGCCTCTCTAACTGTACATTATCAGAGCTCCATACTGCCTTAGACTAAAAGCTGAAATTACACTTAGACGGTAGAAGACTTTCTTTTCTTCTTCCTGACAGGAGTTTGGCATAATAGGGGTTAATGAGATGTTACCACCAGGATCCTTTAGAACAATGAGACACCCCAGGATGTAGATTAAAGAATCCTGATGCACATAGCAGTTGGTAAAGATACTTCGCCTTTGGCCTTATGCCTTCTAATACATTTCATTCACACCCTGTTGTGTCAGTTTCCTACGTACGTGTAGCTTGAAAGGCTCAGCTTCAGTTCAAACTGCTCCATATTTGGGTTTATCTGACTAGCAACATTACCAGCCTGGTTTATACCTCTCTCATCCTTCAAGAAATATATGCCTGACTGCATTTATGTACTCATTTAGCATCTCAAAATGGGCACTTGCTTTCAAGAAGGGTTACTGCATGATTCACCCGCTTTGTTAATTTGGTTAATTAGCATACTGTCTCCCATTAACAGCATTACAACAACAGTGCTTCTGACTGCTTTCCAAATCCAAAAGTACAAATAGTGAGCTAAAATGAACATATAGATCTCATTTATAACTTAGAATTTCATGGATTTTTGCTACTTTCATTGATAAATTTTCTCGTGGTATGACAGAAAATGTCTCATTAGTAGAAGAGTGTCAGTGTAACGCTGAATTGCCATATTTCAGTTAATGATAAACTAAGTGACATCTGCTACTGTAAACAAACAGCGTATGTGTCGGGTGTGAAAACTAAGCATTAATCGCTTCAATTTCCGCACATTTGAAGGTAAAGCATTATATTTTTTAATAGACAGAAGGTTCAATAATGCCGTTACAGATTAGGTGATTCCTAGAGTAAACCCTCAAATCACACACACCTTCCTTCCAATGAAATGGAGAGAAATTAAAGCATTTGTAGCAATTTACGGCCTGGAAATTTCATTTGTAGGATTGCCAGCTAGACAACAGCTGATGGGTACAGGTGACAGCCTCCTGAAAATCCACGGAAAGCCATGCCTGCAACTAAAGTTCCAGTGGCTGAACTATGTGACCAGAAGACCATGCACCAATACTGTGACGTTGCTGTATAGATATGAATAAATACTTTATATGTAAGAACTGTCATTACAATACTTATTCTGAGATAAAATTAAAATAGGTAACATATTCCTAAGAACTCATTATTGAAGCTTACACAGTAAGGTAGCTTTATTGCATAATGTTAAATGTGTTACAATTGTTCTGTTCATTAAATTCTTCCACTGTTCGCCAAAGCAACTCAGTCCTTGGCTATTCAGATCCGAAGGACTATTCTACGTTTTTGGCCTCCCTTAATATACCACCACTCACCTCATCTGAGGGTACGGAACCCGTTCGTGATCCTGGAGAGGACGATGCCTGAAGGAGCTCATAAACCTTTTTGATACAAAGATTATCCTTGTTCTTTATGCATATTATGTATATTTGGTATATTTCATCACACTTTGTTTATGTATAATACTATCCTATGTATATTTTAGTAGGTGCCGAAACACCTGGCTTTCACCTTCCCTATATGATGGTATCATCTGACATAACTCCCCTGGGGCATTATATCACCCATATCGGGTGACAGCTTTTTGGCTGACCATCAAAAGTACCGTTCAGCAGCCCACTCTTTTGTGCAGCTCCATCTTAATGGAGAACTATTACTTTAAAAAGTTTATTATGGGGAGGCGGAGCTAGCATCGGAGGTGAAAAGTCGCATGGCGCCGGAGCTCCCTGCACTTAACAGCTACATAACGCTCTTTTGGGCTATTACAGAGCTACCCAATTCCACAAATTGCCTAATATATGGGCGAAAACCATGGGCAAGAAAAATACAAAACCAGACCCTCCGCATACAGCCCATAAGTCGGACATTGCGACATTCTTGTCTAGAACGCCTAGGCCGCAACTGAATGTAGAAGCGGAGTCCTTCTTCCGGTCAGACCCCGAAGATATCCAAAAATCTCTTCAAAGAATTCCGAGCTGCATGGCAGGTGGACCTAAAGAAGGTGCGCACTGACATCTTAAACATTCAAAGTAATGTATGCAATTTGGAAAGGACCTTCGACGATTTCGTCCAGCAGTAACCCTTTACGACGCAGGTGAATGATCTGCAGAGCAAGCTGGTAATGCTCCAGCTGAAGGCCCAACTTAACAATGTTAGGATCCAGGGGATCGCTGAGACGATTGTCCCCAATGCCCTAGTTTGAGCCATAATGCAGATATCTGTAGCCAGGTCTCTCTTGACTGTTTTCAGGTGCGCAAGGCCCAGAGGGCGCCATCCTATGCCCCTTTGGGATGTGATCATGAGGCTACCCTACCTATCGGATAAGATAACGCTGCTGACAGCATACCGAAAGAAAGGTCATTTGCTTATAGATGGGGCCACACTTCATATGTTCGAGGACTTACCACCAATTATAGTGGCCTGGAGGCGCACAGTGAGCCCACTCACAACACACCTCTGAGCCCTGGACATCAAGTACAAATGGGGAGTGCTATATTCCATTACAGTGGCAATGGACAATAAATCCTTGGCTATTCAGATCCGAAGGACTATTCTACGTTTTTGGCCTCCCTTAATATACCACCACTCACCTCATCTGAGGGTACGGAACCCGTTCGTGATCCTGGAGAGGACGATGCCTGTAGGAGCTCATAAACCTTTTTGATACAAAGATTATCCTTGTTCTTTATGCATATTATGTATATTTGGTATATTTCATCACACTTTGTTTATGTATAATACTATCCTATGTATATTTTAGTAGGTGCCGAAACACCTGGCTTTCACCTTCCCTATATGATGGTATCATCTGACATAACTCCCCTGGGGCATTATATCACCCATATCGGGTGACAGCTTTTTGGCTGACCATCAAAAGTACCGTTCAGCAGCCCACTCTTTTGTGCAGCTCCATCTTGTAGCTGCTGGCATCCCCCTCTCGGGATCCCCTCACCCTGCTGTTACTAGCCTTGATTTTTTTCTACTTCCATGCTCCTCTTTCCCCTTTTCCACCGGCTTTTTATCTCACGTTTCTCCCTTTTTAAATGGTTCGATTTTTATTTAGAAGCAGTTTCCTTAATCAGACTAGAACCAGAGAGTCTATCTACCTAGAACTCGATAACTGTCTTTATGTTAGTTACCCTAGACTCTTTTATGGCTAATACATGCTAATTTGTAAATACTGTACCTGTATGTAGTGGCAGCCTGTTATGTGTAATCAGATTTTTGGGAGTGATCTTACCACTAAATGTTTTATGGTTAAGATTTTTGTAACCCTAACCTCTGTCCTCAGACCTGTTCTTAAGTCTACCCTTTTAGCTTGTCTCTGATTAGTAACATTCTGAATCAGATGAGATACATATTCACTTTATTTATCCTATATCATTCTCAGTATGGTAACTATGCCAACCCTATTTCCTCCAGGTTGACAGTTGGGTTATATATACCTATAAAAAAGAAAAATTAGCATTCTCTGTCTTCAATGTAATATCTGTTCTATTTTGTTTTTGTATTATAATGATGATGACGTATATACATTCTATGAGAGGTATATCCTCATTGTAAAAATGTAAAAAAGTTTATTATGCAACACTCTGGAGTAGAAATTGATGACCATCTGATTTGGAGATCAAATAAATAGTCTTCTTAAAGCTACCTGCAATTCAGTTGTTCTTGCCTGCATGTCAGTATGTTCATGATGGCCAACCTAGATACAACTAGCGGCAGGGGCATACCTAACATGGAACCCCTCACTCCACCCGTTTCTCTCATTTGTCACTTGTCGTATTTGTCTCTCCAGCTGTTTCTCTCCCTTTCCTCTCCCGCTGTTGTCTCTCTCCCTTTCCTCTACCCCTGCTACTCCTCTCGCTTTCCTCTTCCCCTGCTGTTTCTCACTCTATCAGCCTTTCAGCTTTCCAGGCTTGTGCTCTTCTTTCCCGCCACCTCCCCACTCTCCCAGCTGTCTCTTTCCCTCTGCTGTTTCTTCCTCCCTTTTTCCACTCTGCTTCTCTCTCCCCATTCTCCCACTGTTTCTTTCTCCCCTGCTTTTTTATCTCCATATTCACCATCTGTTTCTCTCAACTCTTATTGCATGTTATTGCATATTAATGTGCTTTGAAAGTACTTTAAAATGCATGTTTTACATTTTGCATTGCTTAAAATATAAAATACAGCTAGATGAAATTGTGAAATTACAGCAGTTTGCAAAAAAACTAGGAATGCCCACACTAGCTGAGTAAAAGTCAATACCCTTTTTTTTGCTGCAGGATAATTGAGAATAATTTCATTCAAATTAATGGGATTTCCTGTCTCTCTAGTGATGTCATCAGACAATGTGTTGCCCCGTTAAGAGATTCTACTGTGTACAATGGCAAGTCTTTCTACAGTCGCACAATGTATTCTATTCCAGGAGCAAAGGAAGTGACTAAATAAAACAATTTTTTTTTATTCTCAGTGTCTATATAATCAGTGCTGCTGCACCTGCAGTAAACATGGGGAATAATCACTGGGGGAGGGCTTGAGTCAAATATTAAAAATATAACTGGAAAAAGGCCTGTGCACTATAAAAGCAGTAATGTTCATCTTGCATCAAAGTGAGTTGGGGGACTAGAGTGTCTTTAACTATGAGAAGAGCAGGGGTAGAAAACCTTGTGTTTTCTTTACATTCCGACACCTGCTTAAAAGTCCTTGCCTCTCTATAATACAAGAATTATAATGGACAGATATAGATATAATGTGCTATAAACCAGCTACCCATTTACAAGAGGTTTGAAAAGCAGATATAATATCTTTTTAACATTAGACAGTATACAAGTAGGTGAACTAAAAATCAAAAGTTATGACAATACTATAACAAACACTAGAATTAAGTCATGTACACAAGTGAAAAAACAAATAACATTTTATTACGTTCCATCATCAACAATGTACACTGTGAAATGTGTTTTCTCTTATTGCCGGAGACATGATCACAAAGCAGCTTGTTTGTTGTCTTCTAAATTCTTAAAAAGTCTATATCCTACTCTGTGAGGATGCTGCACAGTCTGTAACTGTCAAGGACAGGAAATAAAGAAACATGACTAACAATGAGACATTGATTTTCCATTAATTCTGTGGGTTTACCAGACACTACATGCATAGCAGAAGACGTTCGCTAGTCACTAGGGATGCACATAAATAACAATGCTCTTATTAAAGGTTGCTGCATAACTGATTCTTCTCGGCCTCAACATACAGCCACTTGCTCACTAGAAAGCCCTTTGTATGGGCCCTGTACATATTTATATAACATTATCATATTCTCCCTAAACTGCTGTTTCTCTAGCGTGTACAGATTTTACATTTCCTGCCTTTCTTCATAACTAAAACTTTCCATTCCCCTGATTATTTTTGTAGCCCTCCTCTACACTTACTCTAGTTCCATAATGTCTTTTTTTTTTTTAAAGGCACTGAGGATTGAACCGCATATTCAAGGTGAGGTCTTACCATGGACCTATAAAGAGGCAGAATAATATCTTCCTCTTGTGAGTCAATACCTCTTTTAATACATCCCAATATCTTATTGGCCTTTGCAGCTGCCAGCTGACACTGTGCACTGCTGTGTTGGATATTAATAACCATAAAAATACCCATATCAAGAATTCGTTATGTATGTGAGAGTTTGGATGACGTTTTTACAAAAGTAAATACAATGCAGCAATTATTAATAAAATAATAATGAATGTATTGAATATAGAATAAAGATCAAATGGTAAGCAAAATAGCATAACAAAAAAATACAATATCAATAGATGTTAATCATAATTCACATGTATGACTTATAACATAACTAAGTAGGACAAAACATGAATTATGCAGCTCTGTACCTACCGTATTTTCCGGAGTATAAGATGACTTTTTAACCCAGGAAAATATTTTCAAAAGTTGGGGGGTCGTCTTATACGCCGGGTGCTAAGGGTTAACTTACCTACTTTCTGCTATGTCTCCACTCCGCTGTTCAGCAGGTCCGTGGCTGTGAGGAAAGCGTTGTGAGCTCCTCTCCAGCCGCGCGGTCAATAAAGTTTGTTTAAACTTTTTTTAAGGTCCAGATAAATGATAGTGGATTCAGCGAGCATGAAGGCACTCCATAACCGGCTTGGGCAGTTTTGTGAAGCACCAAGGTGCAGAGGCTGAATGGCCACAGGTGATCTTGTCAGAAAAACCGGAGTATGTGTGGGAGAACGCAACGTACCCCTTACTAGATATTAATCTGGCCTGGAAGGAGGATGATGCATCCTAATAGGACAGTGAACGGTAGAAGAATGTTTTGAAAACTGGTAGGACGTCAGATTCTGAGCAGAGGGGCCTGATTCTGTAAAAGGCGTTCTGCTGGTGGCACAGCCCTCTGCCGACCAGCCCTGAATTAAAACGATCCCCATGCCTTGAGGAAGAGAGTCCAAACCGGACCTCTTATTAGAGGGGGTCAGATCATGACAATGGTACGAGTCCTCAGATCTGACCCATGCAAGTGAAGGAGCTTCAGGGGCATCCTGAGTAATGTTGGGGGTTGGTTTGTTGCAGAATGGCCAGGGCTGTTGGCAAAGATGCTGCCATGGTCGACTGGAGCCATGCCTGAAGGGCCCCCACGCATGGGTTATCCATATCACTTTCTTTGACAAGTGGTAACTCTTTCAGTAATGATATCTGAAAGATGTAATGGGGAGCTATATATAATAAAAGTGAAATTTAAAAGGGTTCACCCAATTTCCCAGTGGGGGTTCACCCACAGATGGGGTCAGCAGCTTAGAGAAAAGTAACATGTCTGTGCGCTAAGCTAGTCACAGGCTCAAATAATATAAATGTATAAAATGATGGTTACCAAACAGGTGTGAGCATGCTGCAAATACAGTGTGATTGGAAGTACAATGTATACATACATGTCTGCGCTTCTCACCCTAATAAAGTTGGCGCAATATTATGGCATATTATTTTTATATATTTGATGCCACCTTATAGAGAAGCCTACCTACACAGAGGGGGGGGGGGGGGGGTCATCCTAACATCAATATATTCATCTGGTGATACAGTTATAATGTGTAAAAGTGTTCGGTAAAGTTGTTTTTTTGTTTTGTTTTGTAAGATGGTATGAAACCACCATTACCACACACTGACTAGGGGGGTCACCCTATTGGAAAAAAAACCTGCACCCAGACAGGTTAACACAAACCCCAGAGGGGGTTATATCACTTTAAACATGAAGCAGCATACATGCTGCTGCAGCAAGCAAAATAAACCTAGAGGGGTTTAACATTGTCAGGGGAAACTGCCAAGAATGATATATGGGAGCTAGATCCCTGAAGTAAATAACCCTTTATAACCTGGTTTGGTCAGTAGGTGTCAGAAAGAGGGGGTCATCCCCTTGCATGGAACAGTTTGTGGTATGTTTGCCTTAAACAATAATAATGCAATATATATGTATGTAGGCCACAAACTATATACTATAAATATATACTGCCTAACCTGGCAGTACAAGCACCAAGAGGGGCTGAATAAGCCAACCATTAGAGAGAAACATAAAATGGTGAGGGGGGTGTGGAAAGCAGTATTGCCGCTAATGGTAGAAAAAGAGAACTCCATTAACCCCTTAGTGACATGACTTTTTTGGCTTGTCCGACGCTTGGTGACATGGGCTGTTTTAACATTTCTGAGGTGTTTGTGTTTTGCTGTAATTTATTTCTGTCTCATTTAGTGTACCCGCACAAACTATATATTGTTTTTATCGTTATAAGAAGGGCTTTCTTTTGATACCATTATTTTGATAATAGCATATAATTTGATGTAAAAAAAATAATAAAATATGGCAAAAAAATTGAAAAAATACTTTTTTTATGACTTTTATTTGAAAAATCGTATACTCATGTACAAGAGACAACAAAAAAACACTGCTAAAAAGTTTCTAATATATGTCCTGAGTTCAGAAACAGCCCATGTTTTTATGTTTTTGTGCTTTTTTATTCATGTTACAGGGCCAGAACTATAAGTGGTGCAAAGCTATTTTAAAATCCTTTCTTTCAAAATTAGCGATAGTGACATTGTAACACTGATTTCTGTACTAAATCCATGAATGACCCCCAACATGTACATATTTTTGAAAACTAGACAACTCAGGGCATTTAACTTGGGGTATTTTGACACATTTCATGTAGCCATTTTACCACCAATCTATGCCAAAGTTTGCAGAAAAAAATCTTTTTTTTTTAATTTTTCACATATATTGCAATTTAGGTAAACATTACCTTAAAATGTGAAGGGATATTTCCAAATAACACCTCAATATGTGTTCAGCAACATCTCCTGAGTACAGGGATACCACCCATGCATAGGTTTGTTGGTTTGTTTTGGGGCTAAAAGGCCACATTTAGGGGGTGCGCATTTTGGTTTTCCAACTTGGAATTCTGACATGCAGAAAACTTGTGCCCATGTCCCATTTGGTACATTTTTGAAGCCAGAAAGTGTATTCTACCCCACAAAACCATATATATTTTTAAACTAGACACCCTAGGGTATTTCAAATGGTAGTATTTTAACACTTTCCATGCACTAATTATACTACCAGCCTATGTCAATGTTTTGGGTAGTAATTTTTTTTCACATACATTGTACTTTGTGCATGAATTCACAGATCCTGTTATATGTCAGTGCCAAACAACACCTCAATATGTGTTCAGCAACATCTCCTGAGTACAGGGATACCCCCCATGTATAGGTTGGTTAGGTTATTTGGGGGTTAAAAGGCCACATTTGAGAGGTGCGCTTTTTGGTTTTCCAACTTGGAATTCTGACGTGCAGAAAACCTGCTCCCATGTCCCATTTGGGACATTTTTGAAGCCAAAAAGTGTATTCTATCCCACAAAACCATATATTTTTGAAAACTAGACACCCTAGGGTATTTCAAATGGTAGTATTTTAACACTTTCCATGCACTAATTATACTACCAGCCTATGTCAATGTTATGGATAGTAATTTTTTTTCACATACATAGTACTTTGGGCATGAATTCACAGATCCTGTTATATGTCAGTGCCAAACAACACCTCAATATGTGTTCAGCAACATCTCCTGAGTACAGGGATACCACCCATGTATAGGTTGGTTAGGTTATTTGGGGGTTAAAAGGCCACATTTGAGAGGTGCGCTTTTTGGTTTTCCAACTTGGAATTCTGACGTGCAGAAAACCTGCGCCGATGTCCCATTTGGGACATTTTTGAAGCCAAAAAGTGTATTCTATCCCACAAAACCATATATTTTTGAAAACTAGACACCGTAGGGTATTTCAAATGGTAGTATTTTAACACTTTCCATGCACTAATTCTACCACCAGCCTATGTCAATGTTATGGATAGTAATTTGTTTTTCACATTCATTGTACATCGGGCATGAATTCATAGATCCTATTATGTGTCAGTGCCACAAAACACATTAATATGTGTTCAGCAACATCTCCTGAGTACAGGGATACCACCCATGTGTAGGTTAGTTAGATTATTTGGGGGCTAAAAGGCCATGTTTAGGGGGGGTGCATTTCCAACTTGGAATTTTGACATGTAGTCAGCCTGCGCCCATGTTCCATTTGGGACACTTTTGAAGCCTGTCAAAGTATTTTACCCCATAAAACCATATATTTTGGAAAACTAGACATCCTAGGGTTTTTAAAATTGTGGTATTTTAACACTTTCCAAGTGCTAATTCTACCACCAACCTATGTCAAAGGGTTGGGATGTCATTTTTTCCCCACACACATTGTAGTTCAGGCAGGAATTTTCAGATTCTGGTATTTGCCACTGCCAACCAACACCTCAATATGTGTTCAGCAACATCTCCTGAGTACAGGGATACCCCCCATGCATAGGTTTGTTGGTTTGTATTGGGTCTAAAATTCCACATTTAGGGGGTGCGCAATTCCAACCTGGAATTTTGACATGTAGTCAGCCTGCGCCCATGTTCCATTTGGAACATTTTTGAAGCCGTCCAATGTATTTTACCGCATCAAACCATATATTTTTGGAAAATAGACATCCTAAGGTA
The DNA here is from genome assembly GCA_036172795.1 of Pelodytes ibericus. NCBI lineage: Eukaryota > Metazoa > Chordata > Amphibia > Anura > Pelodytidae > Pelodytes > Pelodytes ibericus. Next base: position 65,746,209 of record CM069859.1, read on the forward strand.
TTTCAAATGGTGGTATTTTAATACTGTATAGGTACTAATTCTACCACCAGCCTTTGTAAAAGTTTGTGGTAGTACTTTTTTGGAAGGTTTTTTTCCACATGCATTGTACTTCAGGCATGAATTCACAGATTCTGGTATATGTCACTGCCAAACAACAACCCAATATGTGTTCAGCAACATCTCCCGAGTACAGGGATAGCACCCATGCATAGGTTTGTTGGTTTGTTTTTGGCTAGAAGGCAACATTTGTGAGATGCGCATCTCAAAATTCCAACTTGGAATTTTGACATGTAGTCAACCTGCGTCCGTGTCCTTTATGGGATATATCTTTGAAGCCAGCCAATGTAATTTACCCCCACCAAACCATATATTTTTTTATCGGTAGACCCCCATCACTACTTGTGGCAAGGGCTCAGCAGCCACCGATACATCGCTAGATGATGTATCAGAAAGCTGAATAGGGTCAAAATCGAACCCTGAGTCCGCGGCCTCAGAATCAGTGCGTAAGCAGTGATCTCGAGCAAAGAAGGGGTTAATAGCTCTTAGAAGAGCCTATCTAGTACTGTAATACATTACAGTACAAAGAAATTAATCCATAAAACAGTGCAGACAGAAAAACATACTGTTGCTGTGCAAGATTACTGCTTACACAATGATGAATGGCAGGGAAGGGGTTAATACACAGTGAAAGACTTTCATAAAACCTGACAATTTTATAAAATGTTATTTTATATCACTAATACTGATCTGTCTCTTTCCGTCACAAAAATGTAAGTGAGGAGAGGGAGGCAGATCAATATTTGTGAATATTGATCCGACCAATTTTGATCTGACCAGGGCGAATGGTGAGCTTAATTGAGAAATCACCAAACCGCCTTTGCCACTAATTCGCTGTTACTGATGGCTATGCGCTCAGGCAGCTTAAAAAAAAAAAAACTCAAATATTTTTACTTTACATGTAATCCCCTAGCGGGTATGTGTAAAAAAAATAAAATAAAAATATGCAGACAGATAAAAATTGCTTTGGCGTCAATATCATTGCGTAAGCAGTGATCGACGGCAAAGAAGGGGTTAATAACTCTTAGAAGAGCCTTTTTAGTACTGTAATAAATTACAGTACAAAAAAAATTAACCCCTAAAAAATGCACAAACGGCAAAAATAAATGCGCTGATGTGCACGATCACTGCTTATGCAAGATCAGTGGCAGGGAAGGGGTTAAACGCAGAGAATTGCTTTAATAAATTTTTTTTTATTGATTTAATATTTGTGTGTTGTGTGTTTATTGTTTTTTTTTACTTTTAGAACTTTGATCTGTCTCTCTCCCTCACTAAGAAAATGTGAGGAGAGGGAGGCAGATCATAACTGGTCAGATCAATATAGGGTTAATATTGATCTGACCAGTCAGTGGGGATGTTCAGCAGAACATCCCCACTGCCTGTCAGTGTGCCTGGCAGTCACTGATTGCCTCTGTGAAGAGGCAATCGTGTGACAGCCAGAGAGCACAGGAAGCAGGTACTTCCTGCCTCCTGTGCTCTTGCCCTTAGAAGGGCAGCGCCATCTTGGTCGTGCATTTTTTTTTTGTGTTCCTGATTGCCTCGACTTGCGAGGCAATCAGGAACACTTTCTGAGCATAGGAAGCGAAAAATTCGCTTCCTATGCTCATTTTTTAATGCCCGTCGTTTTAAAGGCACTGTGCCTTTAAAACCGGCATTTCGATCGCTCTCCGGAGCGATCAAAATGCCGACGGGCATTTTTTTTAGTATTGTACGATGCTTCCATACGGAAGCATCGTTACAATACCATCAGAGCACTGAAAGCGGAAAAACTCCGCTTTCAGTGCTCGTTTTGACACAGGACGGACTAGGTCCGTCCTGTGTCACTAACGCTTCGCCACACAGGACGGACCTAGTCCGTCCTGTGTCGCGAAGGGGTTAAATCCCTAAAACTAAGCAATAACCTGAGAAGGAAAACACACAATAAAGGGACAAAAATCCCCAATACACAGTAATAAAGCAATCTGAAATATAGATTAAATAAACTGTAAAGTGAGAAACACTCTAGTGTGGAAGGTGCTCACCTGGAGGCAGCACCAAAGAAAGAGGAAGAGGAAGTGTCTGAGGGGGTTTATATATGCATCCTGTGTTTGTTTCTATTGGTTGAATCTTTACAACTCTGTTAACTCTTTTGCTGCTGGAGGTTTCAGTAAAGAAGGATTGTGCAAATATGAATCCTCCTGTCTTGCCATAAAATTGAGATTATGCTAGAAACAAATTACCACATTTATACATTACCGGCAGAGGTTGGTTTGCAGTTGGGACTCCTTCCATTGAAGAAATGAGTGATGGGAGTTACTCCTGGGACATAGCTCAATACTATGTGTATGGAGATGTCTATTGTTATAGTGAACATGTGCTATTAAAAGCCTCATATTCCTGAGTTCTCCCCAGAAGGAGAGAGACTCAGCCCTTTTCTAAAACATTCCCATCTCTCACCCCACTAGTGGCAGCTCTCCCAAAATCAGGCTCCCCAGGTCTTTTCAGGTATCTCAGGTCTCCCTTTCAACCTCCAGTATCAACTTATCAACCAAATCTTATCTCCGATTCACACCCTGTTTCTGTAACTTCTAGCCAATTGAATGCATGGGTGTGTTTAATTTAAATGAGATGATGTCATGATTTATAGCTACACCTGGATTGTGAGTATAATATAAGACAATATATATGTTTAAATGTCTAAAAGTGTTAATACAATTTCAAATTAGAGTTAATATTCATCATATTCTTATTCTTATCATTGCACATTAAATAAAAGTGTATAAAATGTATAATAAAATATACACTACACTAATAAAACAATGAAAAGAATATTCTAATTAATATGTAGGATTAATTATACTTTAAATATTTATTAGTGAAGGTGTGATATAATTATATATTTTAATGAGAGATTTGAATCAACTAGGTGTGTTTAATAACCCTTATTAGATTCTTCACATCTAAAATCCAAATAATCTCAGTGTTTCTGTGTCTGTCAGTTTCTGCCAGTTTGGGTGGGCTAGCAAGCTGAAGAGAAGCCCCCCTTCACCTCTTGTATGTATATAAAGTCATAAACCATAAACCACTAACAATGGCCACCTTATCTGTTCCGGTGATACTATGAACTTATCAGTAAAATATTTGGTTACAGATAACAGAGTTAGGAATGTGGAAGACTTTCCTTTTAGCATCAGGGACACAGAATAAGATTTTAACACACAGAAGGATGTCCAAAAACTGTCACAAAATGGAGGCTGCTTGCAACCATCTTGTTATCCTTGGCTTCTGCCTTATTCATATGTACCAGTCTCGAGATTACTGTTCAATACCTCTGACAGCTGCTAAGTCTATTGTCTAAAACTACTCTAAAATAATTTTCATTAGTAGATTTCTCTTAGGAAACACCATTTAAACTATATGTTGCATTTTTATTATTGTACCCAAAAGGCATAATTGTACACTTGTCTACATTGAATCGCATTTGACATTTATCTGCCCAATTACCAAATGTGTCCAAATCCTCTTGCAGCGAATATACATCTAGTTCAGACTGTATTACCCTACTTAATTTTGTGTCATCAGCAAACACTGACATGACTCCCTACAGGCCCACCATCAGAGGGAAGGGGGGAGGAGGGTGGCACACAACAAGCATAACGCTGGAATATTAAGGGGCAAAATACTGGCATATTAAATGGCAAAAGAATGGCATACTGAGGGGCAAAATTCCTATAAAGAGGCAGAATAATATCTTCCTCTTGTGAGTCAATACCCCTTTTAATACACCCCAATATCTTATTGGCCTTTGCAACTGCCAGCTGACACTGTGCACTGCTGCTAAGTCTATTGTCTAAAACTACTCTAAAATAATTTTCATTAGTAGATTTCCCTAAGGAAACACCATTTAAACTATATGTGGCATTTTTGTTATTGTACCCAAAAGGCATAATTGTACACGTGTCTACATTGAATCGCATTTGACATTTATCTTCCCAATTACCCAATGTGTCCAAATCCTCTTGCAGCGAATATACATCTAGTTCAGACTGTATTACCCTACTTAATTTTGTGTCATCAGCAAACACTGACATGGCTCCCTACAGGCCCGCCATCAGGGGGAAGGGGGGAGGTGGGTGGCACACACCGAGCATAACACTGGCACACTGAGTGGCAAAATACTGGCATTTTAAATAGCAAAAGAATGGCATACTGAGGGGCAAAATACTGGCATATTAAATGGCAAAAGAATGGCATATTGAGGGGCAAAATACTGGCATATTAAATTGCAAAAGAATGGCACAATGAGGGGCAAAATACTGGCATATTGAGTGGCTAAACACTGGCATATTGAGTGGCAAAATACTGGCATATTAAATGGCAAAAGAATGGCATATTGTGGGGCAAAATACTGCCATATTAAATGGCATATTGAATGGCAAAATACTGGCATATTAAATGGTAAAAGCATGCCATATTGAGGGACAAAATACTGGCATATTAAATGGCAAAAGAATGGCATATTGAATGGCTAAATACTGGCATACTGAGTGGCAAAATACTGACTTATTGAGTGGCAAAATATTACTGGCATATTGACCAACTGCTCCCAACCACCCTCCATATTACACTAGACCGGGATAACATGCTTGTGAGGGTGGGTGGGGCGAGTGGGAGATATTGTTGTTAATATGTACGGGGGGGGGGGGTAGGGGGCCCAGAAAATTTGTCAGTAAGGGGCCCTGCAATTCCTGGTGGCGGCCCTGACTCCCTATGCCCTCTGGGAGATCATTAGTAAATACATTAAAAAGAAGAGGACCTAGGACAGAACCCTGAGGTACCCCACTTATTACATCTATCCAATTTGAGAACTTCCCATTTACCACCACTCTTTGTGTTCTGTCTTTCAACCAATTGCCAATGCACAAACAAACCTCTGGCCCTAAGCCTATTTCAGTCAATTTGTACAGTCATTTTTTATGTGGAACTGAATCAAATTCCTTAGGAAAGTCTAAATATATCACATCCATTGCAGCACACATATCTATATTTTTACTCACCTCCTTATAGAATGTAATTAAGTTAGTTTGACAAGATCTCTCTTTCACAAAGCCATGTTGGCTCTTCCTAATGAGATTCCTGTTCAATATGAAATCTTGAATATATTCCCTTAGCAACCCTTCAAACAGTTTCTCCACCACAGATGTCAAGCTTACAGGTTTCTAATTGCCTGGCTGAGATTTTGATCCCTCTTAAAATATGGGCACTACATCAACTTTACGCCAATCTGTGGGCACTATGCCTGAAATAAAAGAATCCATGAAAATAAAAAATAACGGACTGGCCAGGACCTGGCTTATCTCTTTAAGTTCCTTTGGGTGTATTGGGTGTATTGTCTGATTTAACACCTTTTAATTGTTGTAACACTCTTTATAGTGTCAACCCAATCACATGCTTGCTTTGACTGTTCTGTAAACTTAGCTTGCAGGTTGTTGTCCATTGGTTCTTCCTTGGTAAAAACAGAAGAAAAGAAATTATTTAAAATATCTGCTTTCTCTCTGTCTCCACTGACTATCTCACCCATTTCAGATAACAAGGACCCGACAATTTCAGCCTTTAATTTTTTGCCATTTATATACTTAAATCATTTTTTGGGATTCCTCTTGCTCTCCTTCCAATTGTTTTTTTTTTTTTTTCATTTTGCAATTTAATAGCATTTTTACAGTCTTTTATATTGTGCAAATATTGTGCCTCTGCTGAACCCTCAGCTTTATGTTGCTAGAGGCAAGGGAGTGAAGTAGGCCCCAACATCTACAGTGATGCAGGGACTCCTAGTTTAACTAGACATAGGGATCATAAAACACCTGTAAGACAAAGAATTCTAGCTTTTATTTAATTCTATACACCTCCCTGTCAGAGTGGTGTGGTCTGCTCTCTCAGGAACATTTTTACCACAGACAATAGGGGAAACTGCCCTGATTCTGCTGCTTGAGCCTTATAGTTTCTTAATCTTTTTTTCTTATTCTCACTTGCCAGGGTGGATGACATTATACTGGTTTAAATTATTATTGATTCTTTTCTTTCCCTCACTCATCACTAAACCCCTTTCATTATGGTATTGCCCAAGTTCCCTTAGCTTCTTCCAACTACCACTGATTCCATGCACCACATTGGCCACTAACTGTATGTCTTTCACTCCATTGGCCAACTTCTCTTAGAGCCCTTCTTTCATCCTATTGGTCTTTCTCCCATTCCATGTGACGTTCTTTACCTTGGAATGGCCTGTTTCTGTTTATCTCTCCATCTTTTTTTTTTTCCTTGACACTTGAGCATATTGACTGTTAGATTGGAAAATCATCGTGCCTTTTATGACGTAAGTTATTCCGGTATATTCCTTTATTTGTTTCTTTTATTTTATCTTTTATTTTATCTTACGTCTACAGTTATAAAGTGCAGATAGGTTTGTCTAAAGAAAAAAAGAGAAAAGGACACAATACAAGAGAGAGAAGAAGCTTTGTAACATCGTGTGAATTTTTTTTTTTCTTCTTTTTTTTTTCTTCTAAACCATCAGATTATTTTACCGTTTAGGAAGAAAAGTGGACTGTTGTGTTGCGGTAACGTCTCATCATTTGGTAAATCATCCAAATATTTAAAAAAATATTTTGTTAATTGATTTAGTTTTGTTAAATTTTCACAAAACAAATTAAAGACAGACAGACAGACAATATACATACCTGCACTCATACAAGCAAAGCTCCCAAAAAGTTTCTATCCTCTATTATACTCTTTTGTCTCTTTTTTACCTCCCCTTGTTTGGTTGTATAATGAGGTTTACTATCAACCTATTCCACTCCCCTCTTTCCTCCTCATTTCCTCTAATTTCGTTAAGATTTTCCTACTAAAAGAGTATCTTCACTAATATAAGTTATGGACTTCTAGTACTGGAGCTGAGCAACACACTGATGGCGGGAGGGGGGGGGGGGGGGGGAGAGGGTGGGTAAGTGTGGTTATATTCCTTTTATTAGGCGTTGAACCTGGGGTCCCAAATGTGTCTAATCTTGCTTATGCAACTCTTACTGGAAATTAAGGTTACCTGATTCTATTCGTTCTATCCAGTAGTTCCAGTATTGATTTTCCGAGTGGTCTCCACATCCTCTCTCCATCTTACACTGATAATTTACCTTATTTAGGATATTGGGCCATGTGGGGATCGCATCTGTCTTCCAATTTCTGGCAATCTCCAATTTTACCGCAGAAAGAAAATGGTAAATAATTTTGTGTTTATTTTTGTTTTCTGGTAAATTTATATGGAGGAGTGCCCTTTCTGGAGACAGATCCCATCCCTCCCCGAATAAATGTTTTAGCCTTCTTGAGAGGTCATGCCAAAAAAACCTTATTGGGCGACATTTCCACCGTATGTGGGCATAGTCTCCCTCCATTTCCCCACATCTCCAACATCGAGGAGAAGTACCAGGGTACATCTTACTTATCGCAGAGGGAACCATATACTATCTGTTGGCTAGCTTATATTGGGTTTCATTATAATTTAAACAGTGTATAGCTTTATAGCAGGCGTTGAGTGCACCATACCATTCCTTTTCCTGTAATTTTAGCTGAAGATCTCTCTCCCATTGTGCTATCGCTTTTGGTCTTAGATTCTCTGTAAGGGATTCTACTATTTTTATAGCTATTGAGAATGGTTTTAGATTGGCCTGTTGGTGCATGCTCTTTTGGAGTAAGTCAATTGTTTCCGAATGTTGGTATATGTATAGGTGTTCTCCCATGAATCCTTTTATACGTAAGTATTTCAAAATATCTTGACCATTCAGGTCGAATCTTTCTTTGAGATCTGTGAATGGTTTTATTTTCCCATTGTATAACAGATCCTTGATTTTTTTTATTCCTTTAGCAACCCATGGGAGGACATCTATGTTCTCCATCAGATCATTAAGTATTGTTATCGGGAGTGCCACAATGATACTGTTTTCTAATCCCAATTTTTTCTTAATCCTACACCAGGCCTGAGTACAATGACTCAAGGGAGTGTTTAAATCTCGTTCTGTCTCTCTAAACTTTGTTTTAATGTTAGTTGTGGCCCAAAATTTGGAGATAAGGTTAGTCCCCTATGTGTTCTTTAGTTCCTGTTGGTACCATCCCTCTTTGTTTGCCTCAGGAGAGTGTGTCATTATAGCCTGAGCCAAAATGGCTGCTTCTGCTGCCATTTTTATGTTTGGGAAACCCAAGCCCCCTTTTTTTGGTTTCCTGGATAGTAGTTGGAGTTCCAATCTCGGCTTTTTGGCTTTCCATATAAATCTTGTTAAAGCTGTTTGTATCATTTCCAGCCATGGGTTGGGAATTTTTTGAGGGATCATACGGAAAATATATGTAAATTTGGGTAGGATGTATGCTCTTTATCCTTCCCCACCACGAGATGTGCATGGATTTCCAAGTGGAGAATTTTTTATTCATGTCTTTAATTTGGGGTAAAATGTTAATCCCTGCCCAATCTTCCCATTTTGTTGATATATTTATACCTAAGTAGGTTAAATATTCTTGTGTCCAGGAAAAAGCATATTTATCCTCCAAATATTTTATTTGGGTTGTCGTCATATTAAGTGGCATTACTATTGTCTTGTTGAAGTTTAGTTTGTAATTAGATAATCTGCTGAATCGGTTAATAATCTGCAGAGTGTGGTCTACCGATGTGATGGGGTTCTCTAATGTAAGCAAGATGTCATCGGCATATCATTTTACTTTTTGTGATTCCTCTCCCTCAAATCCTTTTATGCTTTGCGTTTCTCTTATTTCTCTTGCCATTGGTTCGAGGGACAGGATATAAAGAAGGGGGGACAATGGACAACCTTGCCTAGTTCCGTTCGCCATTCGAAACCAGGATTTAATGCCTGGTCCTACTACCAGTCCCGTGGGGGAGGAATACAGGGCCATAATGGCCCTATATATATTCCCCTCTAACCCAAAGGCCCTGAGCGCCGCCTCCATGTAACCCCAGCCGACCCTGTCAAAGGCTTTTTCAGCATCTATGACAGAGTCAGCTGGGGCGTGCCTTTACGACGAGTCTGTTGCAGAACGGTGGCCAGACTCCTTATATGGCTTCCTGCCATCCTCCCCAGAACAAACCCCACCTGGTTTGGGTGAATCAAATCTGATATTAATAATTTCAGTCTTTTAGCTATTATATGTGCATAGATCTTAACGTCAGTATTTAAGAGGGCTATCGGTCTGTAACTCTCCACCTCTTCTGCTTTTTTACCTTGTTTGTGTATAGGGACTATGTTCCCTCTAAGTAGCTCCTCTGCTAAAGTACCCCTTTCCATAGCCTCATTAAACAATTTTGACATATGGGGAGCTATCTCCTGCTGTAATATTTTATAGAACTTTGTATCAAACCCATCTGGTCCTGGGGATTTATTGTTTTTCTGTTGTTGTGTCGCTTCTATTATTTCCTGGTTAGAAAATGGTTTATTGAGTTGTGTTAGAGTGTCCTGAGGGGGTTTGGGGTATTTTTTGTTCTTAAAGTACTCCCCTATTTCTTCTGTATTGGCTTGTGCTGGTAAGTTATATAACTCTTTATAATAATCATTGAATGCTTTCCCGATTAGTTCTGGGGATAGACATGTCTGATTTTTATATTGTATTTTTGATATCTTATGATCTTGGTTTCTTTTTTTTAACATATTAGTCAGAAGTTTTTCTGCCCTATTCCCCTTATAGTACCATTTTGACTTAAGCTTAATTAGGGTCTTATTTGCTCTATCAACAAGGAGCGTGTTAATTCTTTTTTGTATCTCTTCTCCCGTTCTCTTGTTACTGATTGTTTGTTCAGTTTGTTTTGTTGGTATAATTGGATATAGAGTTCAGATATTGTTAATTCTGCTCGCTTTTTAGCCTGAGTGCCTAACTTAATTAGCATCCCACGTATCACAGCCTTATAGGCGCACCAGATAGTAGATGATGATAATTCTTCCTGGTTATTTTCAGAAAAATATAACTTTGTGATTTCTTTTATGTATTTAATGTCTTCCTCTTTTTTTAGTAAGTTTGGGTTTAATCTCCAGTCTGATCTGGGTTTGTCAAAAAGGTGTTTAAGGTCCATCAGGACCATGTTGTGGTCTGACCAAGTTATTTCTTTTATGTATATTTTTTGGACCTGTGTAGTTAGCCCTGCATCTCCAAGCATCAAATCTATTCTAGAATAGGCTAGATGGGATCTGGAGTAGCAGGTATAATCTCTTTCAGTCGTGTGAAATATTCGCCACAAGTCATACAGTGCCATTTTATGTATAAGATTTTGTAATCTTTTTGCTTGCATGAAAACATTCCTATCTCTTATATCGCCTGGCATGTTTTTTTTTTAATCTAATTTGGGATCTACTATACAATTAAAGTCTCCCATGATTACTAATGAACCCTGCCTAACTTTTTCTATTTTCCCCATTAGGTTAGATATGAATTGTGTTGGGGCCTTGTTTGGGCCATATAGATTTACAAGGGTCATTACTTTGTGGTCGATTACTGCCACTACTATTATGTATCTACCTTCTGAGTCTATCTCAGTATGTTTAAGATGGACATCTATAGTGTTCGAAAAAATCATTGCAACACCTCTCTTTTTTTTTGTTGGGAGAGAGGATGATAAGACCACCGGGTATCTTTGAGACTTAAAGTGTTGGTTATCTATCTGTCTCCAATGGGTTTCCTGAAGGGCGCAAACATCTATATTTTCTTTACTTAGAAGCCTATACAAGATTGTTCTTTTATTAGGAGAATTAAGACTCCGTACGTTCAATGTTGCCACTCTCACCATGGGAAAATGTTGTTTGTTTCCCCATCACCTCCCCACCCCCCCTGGCCGCCCACACATACTACATTCATTCCAAAACATTTAAACAGGACTAACATAACTCGACCTACCAGGTGTAGAGGTATGTTTCCATGCACATCCCCTGGTTTTCCCTGCACGGACAAATTTGCCATTTTCCAGGGCCGTTGAGCCGATGAGCTGCTTGCGAGCTTTTGTTCGCATGTATTACTGACATTTCCCACGTTTATTGTTTTACTGTTTCGTTAACTCTTTCCTTCGGTGTGCCCCCACATCGTGTGAATTTTATACATATAGCTAATTTCTATTTTTTCCCATATTAAAAAATCTCTAATACAATCCTTCAGACATCATACAATCATTCATTCCTAGATTCATACCTTGGTCTCCTAGTAGAACTTAAGATATCTTTGTATGTAGTTATGTTTGTATATGTATATGTAGGGGGGGTGTTTTGTCTGGGAATCGCTCTCCTTTTATCTGAGTCGTTGTGGATCAAGGGGTTCGAATCAGACCCGATCAAAGCCTGCCAAGGAGCCCATATTTCGTAATAAGACTCTAAGTTGTTTGTTAATCTATAGAAGTACCTCTACATGTTATATTGGTAATTAATCTGATTTAGAACATTTAGCCATGTTGGAGGGCTTTGTTCCTTCCAATTTCGGGCCAAACAAATCTTTATTGATGCAAAGACATTAATCGCTAAGTCTGCTTTGGCTTTATTCTTCAATGGTAGATCTATATTAAATAAGAAAGTTTGAGGAGTTGGACACCAATCTACTCCGAATAAAGCTTTGACAAGTTTACTCATTTCTGACTTTATGGAGTCAAGTTTTATGCAACTCCGCCATATGTGAGACATGGTTCTGGGCATGATTCCACACCTCCAGCAGTTCCCCCCAACAGCTCTGAACATTTTATGCATAACCGTTGGGACATAATACCAGTGATGGACTAGTTTAAAAAATTGTTCGTGTAAGTTTATACAGTGAATCGCTCCCCTTATTCTACCCCATGCTCGGAAGCATGTCTCTGCTGGGAAATCCATCCCCAATTCTTCTTCCCACTTAGTCATGCCTCTCGTTTTCCCCAGCTCGATCTCCCGTCTAGATAGCTCAATTAATCTAGATATAAGACTTTTTTGTGGTGCGCGTCTATAAAAATATCCAACTCTTTAAAATGGTTAACATTCAGAAAGCTTTTAATTCTCATAAACGTATAGTATTCCTTGTTTGATATTTTATATTCACATTGTAAGTCATCGAATGTCCGAATTGAAAGAACGGACCATATATCTGAAATTTGAGTTATCCCGGCCTTAAGCCACTGTCTTATATCAAGATTTTCAATCAATTGTTGAAGAGTCTCCAAAGGGGCTGTCAGGGTTAACGAATCAAATGTGGCAAATTTCCTTTTGAACTTAAACATGTAATTGGCAATATTTGCAATAATGAGGTTTTCAATGTTCAGTTTGTCAAATTGCTCCTGATTTAGCCAATATAAACAGATAGGTTTGCAATTTTTGCATTTCCACCTCTCATATTTATACCAGCCCAGGTCGAAGCCCTGTTTATAGTCCCAAACCAAAAAATGATAAGCCATACAGGCTTCATAGATTTCAGCAATGCAGAAATACTTCTGAAATTGATATTACAGGATTGCCCAAGGTCAGTAAGATGTCGTCCGCGTATAGCGTGATCTTATGAGACATTAGGCCTGTGGTTATGCCCTCCAATTTCTTATTTTGACGGATAAGAGCAGCAAATGGTTCTATCGTTAGCACGTATAGCAGGGGGGCCAAAGGGCACCCCTGTCTAGTGCCATTGTTAATATGAAAAAAATCTGGTCCTGAAATTTTCGCTTGTGGGTTCTTATATAGAGCCATCGTATTACTTAAGAACGTGCCCAAGAAGCCAAAAGCGCGTAGGATCTCTTCTAAAAATGTCCAGCTAACACGATCAAACGCCTTCTCAGCATCTAATGCTAAGAAGGGGGCTGGTAGAGCCCTCAAGTGAACCTCATAAATGAGGTTCAATATCATTCTAGTATTATCCTCGCCGTTTCTGCCTGAGATAAAGCCTGCTTGGTCCGGATTTACCATGTCCGTTATGACACCCTTCAATCTCTCGGCCAATATTTTTGAAAAGATTTTAACGTCCAGATTTATTAATGAGATAGGCCTATAGTTTATCACACAACTGAGATCTTTTCCAGTTTTCGGGATTGGGGTTATTGATGCCGGTAGCATCTCTGTTGGAAAATCTTGACCCGATGATATATTACTATAGACTCTTAACAACAGAGGAGAGATGATATCGGCCAATGATCGAAAGAAGGGAGCAGAAAAGCCATCCGGACCAGGAGCTTTATTTATTTTTTTATTTCTGATTGTCTCATTTACCTCAGCCAGTTGAATTGGTGAGTTCAATAGTGCTAAATTTTCTTCAGAAAGTTTTAGAAGATTCAACTTAGCGAGAAAAGATCTTATCTGTGTAGGACTCTTGCTTACGGCTGGTAAATTGTATAGGGAGTTATAATAGTCTTTAAATGCTCCACTGATATCCTTCGGTGATAACTTCAGTTTACCTTTCCATAATATCTTGTCAATCTTAGAGTGACTGTTCCTATGTTTGATATTATTAGTCAAGTTCTTGCTGGCTCTATTGCTGCTATAATACCATTCCTGCTTCAGGATTTGGAGAGACCTATTTGTTTTTTCAATTAATTTATCTCTAATTTTTTGCTGCGTCTCTACTAGTTGTTTGGTTACTACTATGCTTGGATTCAATCTATTAAGGGCTTTGAGCTGGGCTAGTCCAATATGGAGATCTGCAAGTTCAAGACCTTTAGCTTTCTTGATTTTTGTTCCCTGTTTTATGAGATAACCGCGCATTGTGCACTTCAGCGCGCACCACAAAACCGTCTCATCCACTGACCCGTTGTCATTTTCTTTCAGAAAAGATGTAGCTTGTTTTCTAAATTCCTCCTTATACAATTTACCAGCCGTAAGCAAGAGTCCTACGCAGATAAGATCTTTTCTCGCTAATAGGGTCTCATTCAATCTCCATTTGGTCCTAGTGTAATAGTTCCTGTCATCCTCTATGCTAACAAAAATTGGTGTGTGATCTGACCATGACGTGTTACCTATAGAGGAAGAAACAAATCTACCAATGGACCTATTGTTTGTCAAAAACATATTTATTCTGGAGTAAGAATAGTGAACTTGAGAATAAAAGGTGTAATCCCTCTTGTCCGGATTCTGTGTTCTCCAGATATCATAGAGTCTATTCCGGGCCAGCCATTCAGAGAAGGACTTAGCTGCAAGCTTAGACTTATTGTCTGGTTGGTAACCATGCATCAAACGCGTATCTAGTTTTATATCATGGATGCAATTCAAGTCCCCACCTATGACCAGATGACCCTTGCTACATTGGGTGCATAAATATTAACCAATGTATGTACTATATCAGAGTTTACAGATTAAGATAAGATATCTCCCCTCCACATCTGTTTCAGCGTGGATACATTCAAAGTTTACTTTCTTTCCAATTATTCTAGCCACCCCACGTTTCTTTTTTTTATCCAAATTAGAAATGTAAATGCTGGGATATTTCTTATATTTCCAGTATTTGGCAGCACCCGTAGCCCAATGGGTCTCCTGGGTAAAACAAACATCCACATGTTCGCGGGTCAGCAGATCATACAAAAAAGCTCTTTTATGTGGAGAGTTCAATCCCTGACAATTTATGGAGACCAATTTAAGTGACATGACTTCTGGTAACTCCCACATTTCCCCAGCCCCCCCCTACAAAACAGTATGTTCCAACTTGAGACCACATTGTTGACAGTGTAAAAACGTGAGAAGAAAAAAAAAAAGATATATACATATATATATAGGAATGTGTATCTTAATTATGCGGCGAATAAGTGAAGTATTGTAGTGTTTATCTCTCCATCGTAACCCCTTAGTGACAAGACATTTTACCTTGACTTTCCCTTGGTGACAATGGCTGTTTTGACATTTCTGGGGTGTTTGTGTTTAGCTGTAATTTTCTTCTCTCTCACATACTGTACCCACACAAATTAAATGTTGTTTTTATCGGCATAAGAGGGACTTTCATTAGATACCATTATGTTCATCATATCTTATAATTTACTACAAAAATAAATCATAAAATATGATGAAAAAAAAAATAAAACAATTTTTCTAACTTTGACCTAAAATATAATTTACAAAAATACAATCATTAAAAAAGACCCCGTCTAAATAGTTTCTAAATGTTGTCCCGAGATCAGAAATATGCATGTTTCCATATTTTTGCTAGTTATGGGGCACAAACCAAAAATAGTTTTTTTTCCTATATTGACCTTTTGACCCCAACCCGAACCCTAAATTTAACCCTAACACTAAATTTAACCCCAACTCTAACCCTTATGCTATCCCTTAATAAATTTTAATTTAATTTTAACCCTATCCCTTATGCTAAAAATTATTTAATTTTAACCCTATAGACTAACCCTATAGACTAATCTAGTAATCTAACATAATACTAGTTTTAAGCTAATTTAAAAAAAAAATTAACATTGAAATGTTGCTTGGCTGCCTCTTGGGGCAGCCAAGCAGCATATTCAGAGCGACGGAAGTGAATTTACTTTCACTTCTGAAGCTCAGACCACCAGAGGGCATAGCCATATTGAGGGAGTGGCAGTACATACGCGGTAGTGATGATAATCAACCTCCCAAGCTCTGCCCCCGGTGTCCTGATTCACCTGGGGCAAAGGTTGTGAGTTATGCTGTTGCCCCCTGCAGTCTGCTGCCACTGCCCTCCAGTGTGCCACTTTTGGCCTTAGCCTAGTTGGCCTAGGCAGAACTACAACACTAGATACATGTAACTCCCCTGCAGAATGTAGAATGCAAGTGTGTCCAGAAGGAACCAATAAATGAATCAAGGAAAGGATCCCATAGGCACTACCTTTATTAATTATACATTCTGTAGGGTGGAATGTAAAAGTTATAGATCTCACCTCAAAAAAATGGCCAAGCAAATATACATATGAATGAAATGAAGACTAGGTGGATTTAATGTAAGATCAGTTCAGCTTAACAGCAAGAACACAGTAGCAATTCAGGAAGTGTGATTGAGAAGAATACAACTAACAAAAGTGTTGTTTTTTGTTGTTGTTGTTGTTGTTTTTTTTGCTTGGATTGAGCCTTCAGTGCTGTACACAAAGAATGCAGTCTTGTTCATGTCATTATAGTTTTTAATAAATAAATGAACTGTAAAGAGTCTCCAAATATTTTAAATAAGTCATATATATAATAAGAATTAACGATGTTGATTTTACTATTGATAGTTCTTGCATAGTGTACTAAAGTTCAGACACTTGTGAAATTCAGTTCTTGACCACAAGATGGCTCCTTGCAAACATAATAATGTATTGTGAGAAACCAATACTAAAAGATAACAAAGTGCTTAACCAAGAAAGGTACATTCAGATATAAAATTTATGGATATGGTTTTAAAGTAGGTCCTGGAGATGTTACTTTTGCCCAACATCCACCGGATGTTTCTATTACCCAGTTTAATGGTACTCAAAGATGCTCTTACATATTAGATGTCACCACTTAGCCAGTGGCGGAACTACCGTTGTCACAGGGGTCGCAGCTGCGACCGGGCCCATCACTCCAGGGGCCTGGCCGCCCTGCAACCCCTGCGACCAGGTGCCCACCGGCATTGTGATTTCCATTGTGATGTGCCACCGCCACATCAGATATCCTGAGGCCCGGTCAGCGCTGCGGCGCTTTAAGAGTATGACATCAGCGCTGGGAGGAAGCCGTCACTTCCTTTTCCTCCCAGCTAACAGAGAGCGCCGCGGGAAGAGACCGCTGGGGAGGGAGTCAGAGTGGGGCAGCCACTGAACCCCAGAGAAGTCACCCTCCTGCACCTATGCACCTAAAAGGTAGGAAACAGGAGGACTACATTTTTTTTTTAAAGTTTGTGTGTAAGAGGATGTGTGTGTGGAGGATGTGTGTCTGTATGTCTGCATGTGGGTCTGTATGTGTCTGAATGTTTGTCATTAAGTGTGTTTGTTTATTTGCATGCATGTTTATATGTGTATCTGTCTGCATGTGTTTCTGTATGTGTATCTGTTTTTCTGCATCTGTCAGTGTGAGCCCCTATGTACGTGTATGTGTGTCACTGTTTATATCTGTATGAATGTCATTCTGTGTATGTGCATTTGCATGTGCGTCTATATGTGTCTCTGTCTGTATGTGTGTATGGGTATCCGCATGTGTATCAGTGTGTCTGTGTATCTGTATGTTTGTCAGTGTTTGTATCTGTATGTTTTATACAAAAGCAAGGGCAGGGCACTTTTCGCACCGGGGCCCTGCGGTTTCTAGTTACGCCTCTGCGCTTTGCTCAATAAAGGAATGTCTGGGCCGAACATCTACAAAATTGTCACATCATAAAACAAATGTAGTTTTTCATCATTTTCTGGATTTTCATTCCCGAAAATGATTTAAAAATAAAAAATAAACATCAATCCTGCTGCCAACGGTGGTTATACCTTCCACTTACCCTGAATCAAAATAAATAAAAGAAAAAAAAGTAAAAATTTTTTTTTATATAAAGGTCAATTGTGGGGCAAAGTTATAAAAGTTGTCCAGCTTCCACAGATACTACTTCCTGCAAATAGATCACTTTTAGCACTTAATAAACATTTGACTAGGGTATAGTCAATTCTCGGGTTAATGCCCCCCTATAAACCCCCCAATAATGACAGACACCAGAATTTATGGAAAATAATTATGGCCATACTTTTAAATATGGCCATATCTTTATTAAAATAACATCATCTGTCATTGCCTAGTATAACATTACCCCACCCTTTATTCACATAAACTTGGCAATGACACCCCAAAAGATATAAAATAATTTGCATACTGATAACAAAACTTGTAATAACAATATTACAACCAAACACCTAAAACACATAACACACATAAACACATATAAAGGAGGGGCATACCGAGATCCCCCTCCCACCCGGTTTGAGCTACCAACTTGCTCAGAACCACCAAACACACCAACAACCAACTGGATAACATATCCAAACATACATAAAACTCTCCCTAAAGTGCACTACCCTTGCAATCTACGCCACCAGCCATCCATTGACGCCTCAAACTGGATGCGCCCCCCCCACCACGCAGCGCCAAAGCTCGCTCTAGACCTATTTGGAAACCCAGATTAAGCAAATCCAGACCCACATCATTCAGGTGAACCCCATCATACCTGTATGCCCCTGGAAGCACCTTTTCCAATTCCCAATGGCGAATTACCACCCCTCTCTGGGCCCTGATAAAGCTAGCCATCAATTTATTAATCTTACCCTTACTCTTGCTGAGCGCTACGTGATCCCTGGCATGCCTCCAAATTAATCTCGGGACTATTTCTGACCACACTATTTGCACTTCAGGAGCCACAACCTGCAGACGCAACAGATCCCTCTGCATTTGACGTACTAATTCCCTCTGGGGGATCAAACCTAGGTCATTACCCCCAGCGTGAATCAGCACCAAATCGGGGACCCTGCCCTGCAATATTTTTTGAAACATCTCAAACCAAATGTCACTCCAGCCATATCCCCTGAAGCCGAACCACTTAATGGCCAGGACGTTGTCAGGAAAGCCCAGTTGTCTACCGGCCATCCGAACTGCAGCTCTCCTTTTCGCCCAGAACACATAAGAGTGGCCGACAATCCATGCGACAAGACCTGTAACAGAAACTTCAAACAGTGACATGATACAAAACCATCACCACATCAGACCCTTAGGCCTTAAGTAAGAACGGAATCGCTGAGATTCCCACCTCCCAATTTTCTTAATGATATCCTCTTTAAAACCCAACCTGGCCGCTTCCGTGGCTGCCCCTATGCGAAAAGAATGAGTGCCAAATTGACAAGCATCATGGCCCAACCTTGCCAAACCTTTCTTGAACACCTGCTGGAACTGAAACCTCGAGAGCGAGCTGCCGTATGCATGAATCAACAACGAACCCCCCAGACCTACCGCTGGGCGAATAGCCAAAAACCGTGAAACCCACTGGACAGGACAGCAAGCATGCCCAGGTAAGGCATGCAGCGTGATCTTACAACCTTTCCCAAAAACATCCGTCTTAGATCTCCGCAACCAGATATGCACTTTACCTGACTCCACCTGGGTATCCGATCCTTGAATCCCACCAGCTGTACGTTTGTTCGCACTTACCAGCTCCCCCACTCTGAAAGCCCCAAAGAAAGCTAAAACATAAGCAGTCGAGAATAAAACCTCCTCATAAGCATCTTCACAGATAACATGCAAAGCCTCCAGCAAGCCTTCCAGAATGGCCACCGATACTGGCCTTCTTCTATCGGGAGCCCTCTTCCCCTTCTTAAACCCCCTCAATGCCAATTTGATCAGGAAATTCTTTGTGAAATCCGGCCAACCCTTAAATTTGAACAGGAACGCCAACGCTGACATGTTACGCTCCAGTACTGCTGGGGACACACCTGCCAACATTAGCCGAAATATAAACCACAATAAGGTGTCCAATCTATCAGTTGAAGAACCTTCAGCACCTACCTGGCTCAATAAATCTTCCCATTCCCCCCAAATTTTGCTATAAGCTTTCCAAGTTGACGGGGCTAAAGATGCCCTCACCCAATGTGCAAGCACGATGTTCCTAGCTTCCACATCTCCTCCGGGCATCTCACCCCCACCTCCTCTGCCTCCGGAGCCACCAGCCGAAATCGGGAAAACTGAAACCGAGAGAGAGAATCAGCTATGACATTCAAATATCCCGGTACATGTCTTGCCCTAAAGGCTATATTGAGGGACATGCACAAAAGCACCAGCCGCCTAAGGAGCCGTATTACCGGCATAGAAGAAGCTGAAAGCCCATTAATTGCCTCTACCACTGCCTGGTTGTCAGAATAAAAGACCACCCTTCTGTCTTTTAACCTGTCTCCCCATAGAGCCAGCGCAACCACTACCGGGAACATCTCCAGGAACGCCAAATTCCTAATCAAAGGGCATGATTTCCATTCCTCAGGCCATTTCTCAGCGCACCATTTACCCCCAAAATATGCCCCAAAGCCCACGCTGCCAGAAGCGTCAGTGAAAAGGTTTAAATCCTGCGAAGACACCATCGCCTTCCGAAAGAAAACCTTCCCATTGAAGTGCAACAAAAAGGTATCCCAAATTTCCAAATCTTCCCTCAATGGTCTAGTAATTCTGATCAAGTGATGTGGAGCCGACACGCCCGCCGTAGCCCGAGAAAGGCTCCTACTAAAGACTCTTCCCATGGGGATCACCCTACTAGCAAAATTAAGCCTCCCCAGCAAAGACTGCATCTGCCGCAGTGTCACCTTTTTTGCCCTTTGCATCTCAGCTACGCCGTCCCTAAGGGCTGCTAACTTATCCTGAGGCAACCTGCACTCCCCCGCCAAAGAATCAATCTCAAGGCCCAGAAAGCTTAAGCAAGTGCTGGGCCCTTCCGTTTTATCAGCCGCTAAGGGAACCCCAAAACAGCCAGCTACCCATTCCAGTGTGCGCAGCAAGAAACGACAGTCGTCAGAGCCCGCCGGCCCAACGCAGAAAAATTCATCCAGATAGTGCACAATCCTGCGACTACCCGATTCCTGCCGGACCACCCACTCTAAGAAAGAACTGAATTTTTCGAAGTAAGAACAGGAAATGGAACACCCCATAGGCAAACAGAGGTCAACATAAAACCGTCCCTCAAAACAACATCCCAATAAATGGTGACATTGAGGGTGAATAGGAAGCAGCCGGAAGGCAGCTTCTACGTCAGCCTTTGCCATGAGGGCCCCGGGCCCTGCTTTTCTCACTATATCGACCGCCTGGTCAAAGGAGGTGTATGATACCGAACAGAGATCTCTGTCGATATCATCATTCACAGAGGTACCATAAGGGAAGGACAAGTGATGTATCAGCCGATACTTCCCAGGTTCCTTCTTTGGCACCACCCCTAGAGGAGAAATCCTAAGCTCTGTCATAGGAATGGATTCAAAAGGCCCTGCCATGCGCCCCAACATGACTTCCTTCCCTAACTTTTCCCTAACCACCTCTGGGTAGGAATCAACTGAAATCAAATTCCTATGGAAACGCCCCCCTTTTCTGTCAACATGGGGAATGAAAAACCCTGTGGAAAAACCCTCCCGCAACAGCGCTGCATCCTGTACATTAGAGTAAAGGCTTAGCCAAGGCAGCATCGCGTTTAGCCGCACCGGGGTGGCCCCCAATGGGAACCGCATTTCCTGCTGAAGCTGCGGCGGACCCTGCCTGACCGGACTTACCCTTCTTAAAGCAGCGCAGACTACTGTGGGAGCCTCCACAGTAGGTGCATTCGTGTTTAAATTTGCACCCCGCTCCCCACTTACAGATTCCTTCATTGAACTGCCAGCAAAACCCCGGTTTGTGTGTGGCCGACGAAGCTGGCGCATTCCCCCCGCCGACCCCTCCATGAAAGGGCGCCGCTTTTTGCGCCATCATCAATTTTAGCCAAAGTGGGAGATCAATCTGATCCCAACGCATCCCCGGGGTCCCTGCCAACTTCTGCCTAAATTGCTCGTCATACCGCCACCACGCCAATCCGCCGTAGGTGCGGTATGCTTCTGTGGCAAACCTAGCCACTTATTGCAGAACATTTAAAGGTTGTCTGAAATAGCTGTGTTAACCTGGTCTAAAAATGTATTCATGTTAATGTCAAAGTTATATATTGTTATGTTAAAACCAGGTTCTGCTGTATTGAGGGATAATCCACTTAACAGGATTATCTAGTGTGAGTGCCCCTCCCGTACATCAGTGCATGGTGGGAGAAATGTCCTGTATTTGCACTTCCCAGGTAATCTACTATTGTATAGCCCCTGTAAGGGGATTAAGTAAACCCCTTGCATGGGGAATTGCATAAATGCTGGAGCTGTGAATAAAGTAATCAGTTGACTCCCAGAACTGTGTTTCGTCCGGTTACTGGGGGATTTGGGATATTGCCTTACTTTCCAGCGCTTTATTTGGATTACCTTCTTTTACCAGCGGAGATATGGGGATTTAATATTGCAGCTCCGCTACATTTGGTGGCAGCGGCGGGATCCAACCTTACAGCCGAAAAGCGGTGTTCGGGTAACTGAAACTACCGAACAGGAAAGTGAATGGCAATTTGAATGCAACAAAGAACCGAACACAGAGGTGAATGGAGACAGACTACACTGCATTGAAACGGCAGACGTTAAAGGAACTACTGGAAGCCAGGGGTAAGATAGCCAGCAATAAGCCAAAAGCTGTGCTGATTGCTGAATTGATGGAGGGAGACAGAGCTTGCAGCGTTACACCCCCACCAGCCATGGAGGAAACCCCCTTCCAAAAGGAAATGAGGACCAGGATGGAATTTTTACCCCAGCCAGTACCCCTGGAAATACTGACAGTACTGATGGCGGATGTGCAGGAGTATGTGATGGCACACGGACCGCAGGACGCTCCTCCCAGAGCAGAGTCTATTACTGCTTCAGTCGTCAGCCAGGTAAAGCCTAAGATCCCATACCATGCGTTTAAAATGTTCTGTGAAGAGAAAGACGAGATTGATGGGTATCTACAAGACTTTGAGAGGCTATGTGACTTGCATGATTTGGAGCAGGCAGTGTGGGTACCTTTACTGGCGGGCAAACTGTCAGGTCGGGCAGCAGAAGCCTATCGGGCTGTACCCAGGGAGGACAGCAAAGATTATGCCCGGGTGAAACAGGCTTTACTGGAAAGATACGCCATTACCCCAGAGGCATACCGGCGCAAGTTTCGAGGGTTGCGCAAACCAGAGAAAGATTCCCACGCAGAGTATGCCCACAAACTGGACCAAGCTTCCCAGGGGTGGATACAAGCCAGTCAAGCAACCACCATGGAGGAGTTACGGCAATTGCTGCTGTTAGAACAGTTTTTCAATGGCCTGTCCCCAGAGGCACAGGAATGGGTGAGAGATAGAAAACCCCTCACCCTAACAGAAGCTGCACGACTTGCCGACCAGCACTATGACGCCAGGAGGCATCACGGTAACCTCAACCGAGGGTACCCTCGACCCACCGCTCAACCTCACACAGCTACCCCTACTGCACCTTCAGCGACCTCATTCCGGCCAACCCTGGGGGGGCACACTCCACCATCCAGATATAATGGCAGAGCGAATATCCAGTGCCATACGTGCAAACAATGGGGCCACATGGCGAGAGAGTGTACCCAAAACCGGAGCCGCCAAGCATGGAGCCAGGCACGGCAGAACCCAGCACCACGAGCAGCCGCCCACCACTACCAAGCGGAGCCAGCAACACAGGAGATACTGTTTAATCAGACCGAAGAGCCCCTGGGGATACTACACGATGTGATGTCGGTACAAGCCACAGACAACAGGCAACACCATCGCCAGCTAGTAACCCTGGAAGGGAAAGAGGTCCAAGGGCTCCGGGATTCGGGAGCCACTCTGACTCTGGTAGCCCCTCATTTGGTTCCAGGCTCCGCACACACCGGCGGATCTGTAGCAGTGCGAGTAGCAGGGGGAGCGGTATACAGATTACCCACCGCCAAAGTACATTTGAATTGGGGTGTTGGGGAGGGCATGGTAGAGGTGGGCCTGATGCAGAAACTGCCAGCGGATGTCGTATTGGGGAACGACCTGGGTCGAATGACCTCCACCTTTATTCCTCAAGCTTCACTTCAAGAGGCCCACCCAGTAACCACAAGGCTACAGGCTCGCACCACGGCTCCAGCAACGCACTCTGAGGCTCAGGTAAGAGACAGTGACCCTCCTACGACCCGTGTTACCTGGGATACCCCAACTGAATTTGAGGCTGAGGTTAAGATAGACCCCACGTTAAAAGTATACAGGGATAGGGTGATCTCCGACCAGGCCGGATTAGAGGGAGAACGGTATACCTGGGAAAAGGGGTTACTGTACCGCATTTCTGAAAGGGTAGTGGGGGGATCTGTGAATGTGACTACTAGACAGCTAGTGGTCCCCCAGAAATATAGACAGGAACTTCTTCGGATCGCTCACGACATCCCCTTGTCTGGGCATCTGGGGATGACTCGCACCAGATACCGCTTGACCCACACTTTTTTCTGGCCGGGTATATCCAAGGATGTGCGGCAGTACTGCCAGACATGTGACATCTGTCAGCGAGTAGGCAAGAGGGGTGACCGCCACAAGGCCAAATTATGCCCACTGCCAATCATAGAATAACCTTTTAGTAGAGTGGCCGTAGATATAGTAGGGCCCTTACCAAAACCCAGTCCCTCCTGCAAGAGATATATCTTGACCATAGTCGATTACGCCACCCGGTACCCCGAAGCAGTAGCCCTCTCTAATATCCACGCCGAGACAGTGGCCGAGGCCTTAATGAAAGTATTCTCCCGAGTGGGGTTCCCCCAGGAGATCATATCGGATAGGGGTACACAGTTCACGGCCGAGGTGACCCACCAACTATGGAGAATATGTGGCATTAAGCCTATTGTGAACTCTGCGTACCACCCGCAGTCTAATGGGTTATGTGAAAGGTTTAATGGGACGTTAAAGCAGATGCTCCGTACCTTTGGAGAGGCCCATAAGGACTGGGAGCGATTCCTACCACATCTGCTATTCGCCTACAGAGAGGTACCCCAAGAATCCACGGGCTTTTCTCCCTTTGAACTACTGTTTGGGAGAAGGGTGCGAGGACCTTTAGATTTAATTAGGGAGCACTGGGAGGGGGAAAGTAGTACAGATGGGACACCCATTGTACCATATGTGCTGGAGTTCAGGGACCGCTTGGAGGCACTAACCCAGACCGTACGGACCAACCTCCAGACGGCCCAACAACGCCAGCGCCGATGGTATGATAGGGGAGCCAGAGACCGCAGCTTTCACGTGGGACAGAAAGTTTTGATTTTAAAACCTGTTCGCAATGACAAGCTGCAGGCCATCTGGCAAGGCCCATACCAGGTGGTGGAACAAAGATGTGACACCACCTATGTGATTGGCCCCTGCTCAGGGACAGGGAAGAGACGCATGCTCCACGTGAATATGCTCAAACCCTACCACGAGAGGATAGAGGACGTGGCGGCGCTATGCGCTTCAGCCTCTGAGGATCAGGAGAATCTTCCGCTCCCTGACTTATTAGAGCAGGAAGATCAGGCAGAGGCCTCCACAGGTGTTCAGCTGTGGGAGCGGCTAAGTCCTCAGGAGCGTGCCCAGGTACAGGAGTTAATCGCGGCTAAGGGAGCCACTTTCTCCAATTTACCAGGGTACACCCCGCTAGCTACTCACCGAGTTGAGACCCCCGGACAGCTACCTATGCGGCAGACCCCATACCGTATCCCGGAAGCGGTCAGGGAACATATGAGGAAGGAAATTGAGGAAATGTTGCAGCTAGGGGTTATTGAACAATCCGATAGCCCCTGGGCATCGCCGGTAGTGCTGGTACCCAAGAAGGACGGCACAACACGCTTTTGTGTAGACTACCGGAGGCTAAATGACAAAACAGTGTCTGATGCCTACCCGATGCCCCGGATAGACGAGCTGCTAGACAAAATGGCACGAGGCCAGTACCTTACTACAATAGATTTATGCAAAGGGTACTGGCAAATTCCACTAGCCCAGGATGCCATCCCTAAGTCGGCGTTTGTCACCCCGTTTGGCTTGTATCAGTTTCGAGTCATGCCATTCGGGATGAAAAACGCTCCGGCTACCTTTCAACGGATGGTGGATCGGCTACTGGATGGGTTCCAGGAATATGCATGTGCATACCTGGATGATATCGCCATCTATAGCCAGACTTGGTCAGACCACCTGCGACATATTGGAGCAGTCATTGACCGTATCGGAGAGGCAGGGTTGACGCTAAAGCCCAGCAAGTGTCACATAGGGATGGCAGAGGTGCAGTACCTGGGGCACCGGGTAGGGAGTGGACAGCAAAAGCCCGAACCAGCAAAAATTGAGGCAGTAGCTAAGTGGCCTACCCCCCGGACAAAAACCCAAGTGTTAGCCTTCCTGGGTACTGCAGGGTACTACCGAAAATTCGTACCCAATTATAGTGCCCTGGCCAAACCACTGACTGACTTGAGCCGCAAAAACCTTCCGCGACAGGTCATCTGGGCCCCAGAGTGTGATCAGGCGTTCCAACAACTCAAGACTGCGTTAACCAATGCACCGGTACTTGCTGCTCCTAATCCAACTAAACGATTTCTTGTCCACACAGACGCTTCAATGTTTGGATTGGGAGCAGTGCTGAGCCAAGTTGGAGCAGATGGCGGAGAACATCCCGTAGCTTACTTAAGCCGAAAGTTATTACCCCGTGAAGTGAGCTACGCCGCCATTGAGAAAGAATGCCTGGCCGTGGTGTGGGCCCTCAAAAAGTTGCAGCCTTATTTATATGGACAACCTTTTTCCCTACTCACAGATCACAACACCTTTGGTGTGGCTGAACCGTGTGGCAGGGGACAATGCCAGGCTGCTGCGCTGGAGTTTGGCGCTGCAGCCTTTTGACTTTACTATTCATTACCGCCCAGGAAAGCAAAACGGTAACGCCGACGGGTTATCTAGACAGACTGACCTTGAGAAGTGATCTGTGAGTACTCCTCCGGACATCCCCAAGCCGATCCGTTTGGATCAGACTGTGTATGCCGGCTTGGTTCTGGGGGAGCATTGTGGCAAACCTAGCCACTTATTGCAGAACATTTAAAGGTTGTCTGAAATAGCTGTGTTAACCTGGTCTAAAAATGTATTCATGTTAATGTCAAAGTTATATATTGTTATGTTAAAACCAGGTTCTGCTGTATTGAGGGATAATCCACTTAACAGGATTATCTAGTGTGAGTGCCCCTCCCGTACAGCAGTGCATGGTGGGAGAAATGTCCTGTATTTGCACTTCCCAGGTAATCTACTATTGTATAGCCCCTGTAAGGGGATTAAGTAAACCCCTTGCATGGGGAATTGCATAAATGCTGGAGCTGTGAATAAAGTAATCAGTTGACTCCCAGAACTGTGTTTCGTCCGGTTACTGGGGGATTTGGGATATTGCCTTACTTTCCAGCGCTTTATTTGGATTACCTTCTTTTACCAGCGGAGATATGGGGATTTAATATTGCAGCTCCGCTACAGCTTCCCAAATCCCGTCCAGGTAGCAAAACAAAGCTTCGCATACCTCAGGGGACTTTCGTACTGTAATGCCTGCCAGGATACAAAAAGCGCGCAACCAAGTCCCAAAGGTCTTGGGAATCTTCCTATACCTCCGCTTTTTCTCTTCCTCCTCCTTCTTGGAGTCCTTTTTATCTTCCTCCTTGAGGTCAAGGAACTCCTCAAGAGGGAGAAGAGAATAAATCTCCACATATTCTCCCTTCACCACTTTTTCCCTAATCTCTGACCTCAAATGCGCCCCCAAGGGGCCCGCGAATGACATGTAACCGCCCAGCCTCGCTACCTCTGAAATATCCCCTACCTGCGCAGTATTCTCACTTAACTCAACACCCAGCAAAGGCCCTGATATTTCCGCTGCCTGCGGAGTATTAGGGGGAGCCACTGTCGGGATTCCCTCCCCCGGATTACTGCTAACTACCCCCTTTTCCATCTCCCTGCCTGGTGCCCACACTTCACCCACCCCCGGTGTGGACCCGTGTTCGTTCAATGAGTCTAACAGTAGCTGTAAGCCGTCCCTTAGCTTCTGCGTATGTGAAGTGTATTCTCTGGACTCACCAGTTGGGCCCCCAGCAGTTGGCAACTTCTGGGCCGTGTTCTCTGTCCGTCCTCCCTCCGAATTCCCTGTAGAAACTGTGTTGGCTGCCTCCGCCGGTCCTGCAGCCGTAACTCGGTCCCTCGCCACAGGTGTCGACATCCTCGGGTTCCGTCCTGCAGCCCTGGAAGAAACACTAACCCCAGCCTGGGCCGGGTCGTGAGCGACTCCACTTGGTACCAGGTTCCGTACCACCTGACTCCTGCCCTTTGACTGCCTCCCTGTATGCTCCCTGTCACTTTCCATCCTCTCCTCGGTATTATAACCCCTGACATGAGCTGGGCCGTAAGGACGCCGTGGGGGGGTAGGTGTCCGACTTCGGTGACCCCCTGGGCTACCCCGATGACCTGACCGTGGGCTTGCTCCTCTTCGTCCTGCCAACTCCCCCTGTCCCTGCCGGGGAGACCTGCAGTACCGGGCCGACAGTCCCTGTGCTTCCTGACGTTGCTGCTTCCTCCAATCTTCCCAACCCCTCCTGGGTGATGCGCCCCTAGATGTGGCCCTCTCAGACCTGCCTGCGTAGTACCTGTCGGACCGGACCTCCCTCCTATACGATTCTGACCTGCTTCCGCTGGATTGGGCCCTTGATGAACCTCTGTCCTGGGACCTGCGCTCCCTTGCCACCGATTCCCTGCGACTGCACGGCTCACTATCCCTGTTAACCGAAACCCGACTCCTCCGGTGCACTGCAAAACCTTCCTCTCTCACTGGGGACTGACTCCAAAGTAACGGTGAGGAACCCCTGGAAGGGCTCCTGGTTGTCCCTGCTCTAGGCCTCAAACCGGGTCCCAGGGCCACCCCCCGTCCAGCCTCTCTCAGTCCCGATGGGGGGGTGCCTGACTCTCCATCCTCATCCCTGTCCTCCACGAACCCCGGGGTAATTATACTGGGGCCTGCCTCAACCGGATCCCTAGGCCCTAACACGGCCGTTACCTCCGTTTCCTGGGTCTCCCACGCCATGCGGTCCGCATCTGCTCCCGGTAAGGCCGCAGCACCGCCTCGACCTCCGCGGCCTGCTGTCACAGCTCCACCTGTCTTCCGCGCTAGGCCCGAAGGCCC
This sequence comes from Pelodytes ibericus, assembly GCA_036172795.1. NCBI lineage: Eukaryota > Metazoa > Chordata > Amphibia > Anura > Pelodytidae > Pelodytes > Pelodytes ibericus. Next base: position 65,774,950 of record CM069859.1, read on the forward strand.
GGGTCTCGCCTCCTCTGCTTCCCCCGCCGCAGGCACCGTCCCCCTTGCGGCCTGACACGGTCCTTTCTTCTGTGGGCGCTTCCGGCCCACCTGTAGCTCCGCCGCCGGGCTCCGTTTTCGCCTCCGCCGCCCTCCCGCTTCTGGACTCAGGCGTTGCGGAGGCCTTGTCTGCCGCACCGGGCGCGATGCTCCGTCTCCCGCCGCTGACATCTGTAATTCGGGCCCCAGTTGCTCCCGCAGCCAATCTGCTCCTCTGGTCCTCACAGCAGCACGGATCCCCTCCAGTAAGCCATCCAGATCAGACTCCATCATCAGATTCTTGACAGGCGAAGATCAAACTGAACCTGTAAAACAAAAGACTAAAATCAAGGTAGGTGAATCTTTTTACAAAATGACTGATCCTTAAAATGGCTGCTATCCCTTATATAGGACCTAACTCCTCCCTGTTATAACACCAACCCACTTCCTTACCCTCAAGCCATTAACCCTTTCCTAACCCAGTCAATGCCCCCTCAGGTTGACTCTGCTGCCCCCCGGGGGCTCCCATACATAAGCCCCAATAGTGATGGTGCGCACAGAGACATAATGAAACCGTGATTAATAGCAGGATGAGATGGTACATGTACATGTATACTATATAAAATAGCATTGTATATTAATAAAGGTTAATTTATCATAGGTATCAGAAGGCCTTAAAATCTACTCAAGGGAAAGGTCTTCATACAAATCCTTTTGATAAGTAGTGAATCACTCCAATCATAGTGATGACAATATTGTCATCTTCCTGCTATTCCTGAAGACTCTTTATTTCCTGTCATATTTAGTACTTGCGGTTTTGCTTTTTGAAGTAGTTTGTCACTGATTTTTCTAATAATTGTGAAGGCCCTGATTTAAATGTAATAGGTAAAAGGTAATTTAAAATAAGTTTGAATAAACTCAGGGGGACCCATGAGGACTTATTAATATATCTATTGAGCCATTTTTGGTACGTCACTATAGTGCCTGGAGGTAGCCCATTCAGGGACAAAATGCAGTACAGTGGCTCTTGGACTGCTTTTCGAATTTTATTTTTCTTTTATATCTGATTTTTTTTTTTTAAATCAGTATTAATTGAGTTTTGCCATTTTAACACAGAAACAGGCGGAGGAGATACAGAATACACAAAAAAGTGCTGAAAAAGTAACAAATCCGCATAGGTTTATCATATGATATAGAGCTTCAAAACAATAAAAAAGTGTAAGTGGTATTAAACATAACTGGAGAAGGGGAAACAAAATAATGAGTCGGGGCAAAGGCTAACTCCCGGTCGATTGGGCAGTAAAGGGGTATATTAACGGTGGGCGTCTACTGTATATAACAGGAACATTAGAAGGAGATGTAGAAAGGAGTTGAGAAAAACAAGGGAGAGTGGAATAAGTATGTAAGGACGGGTTCTCATACTGTGGGTGATGGAGTCCAGATGCAAGAGGTATTGCCGGACACACATGCAAACGGAGATACTGTCCAAAAGCAGTTAAAGATGAAAACAACTGCAGTGACAGTGAATGGGTGTATGGGGGCAAACAATGTCCGAAGGCAAGGTACAGAAGGGCGAGGCAAGTCTGGAAGCAGAGAAGGGCATGGTTTTCCTTGTTCGATGATGGACGTTTGATTGCAGAGCTTCTGCCAGAAAACCGCCAAAAGCACCCAAAAGAATGAATAAAACTTGTTAAAATGGACAGATCTTGACTAGTGTTGTTCTTGTCGCACATTACGGTTTTTGGACCCCGGACCCGAACACAGACATTTCACTGTATGTTCTGGTTGGAGTTCGGGGTTCCGCGATTTAATGGCGCGTTTTGAAAGGCTGCAGGGCAGCCAATCAGAAAGCCCATAGCATTACATACATATACATTGTATGTAATGCTATGGGCTTTCTAACCGAAATCTATAAACCGAATCTCTTTCGGTATATAGACTTTCGTTTTATAGAATGCATGTAATGCTATGGGCTTTCTATAAACCGAAAGTCTTTAACCCCTTAATGCATGTGGACGTATATATACGTCCTGAAAAGCATGGTCCTTAAGGACCATGAGGACGTATATATACGTCCTCCGTTTTCATGTAGTGTTGCGCTCATTAGCGCAACACTACATGTCTGTAGCTACTCTCAGAGGCTGCTTCGGATCCGAAGCAGCCTCTGAGAGGGCTTTCATCCCCCCCTCGACCCCCCCGCGCGCATACGATCACAGCGAATGTGATCGTATGCGCGCAAACACACATAGGCAGTGAAAGCTCATCACTGCCTATGTGTGTTAAAGTGTTGCATGATGCCTCGATAGAGGCATCATGCAACACAATCTGTGCCCTCCTGGGCACCGCGATCACCCGGTGATCGCGGGTGTGTGCTGTATCGGAGGAGCATGCTCCTCCGATACAGCATGCCCAGAGGAGAGCGACGGAAGAGAGAAAAAAAAAATCTCTTCCGTCGCTCTGAAACCGCTACTTGACTGCCCCTACAGGCAGTTAGGCGGTATTACAGTTAAAAATAGAAAATTAATTACATAAATAAAATAAATAAATAAATAAATGGAAAAAGCTAACCCTTGATCTACTGAACCTAGATCTAGGGTTAGGGTCCAAATAGGGTAATAATTAGGGTTAAATGGGGGTTCGGATGATTACAAGGGTTAGATTAAGGGGTGGGGGTCAATTTAGGGTTAGATTAAATTTAGAGTTGGGGTAAATTTAGGGTTCGGGTTAAAAAAATCACTGTAGAAGAAAATGGTTAGAAAACAAAAAAAAAACACTAATATTGTTTATTGCCCTATTACGTGAAATAAAACAGACAAACAAGGAAACATTGATATTACTAAACTCAGGACAAATAGTAGAAATATATAGACGGGGTCTTTTTTACCATTTGTAATTGTGTAAAAAAAAAAATCAGGTCAAAGTTGGAAAAAGTGTTTTTTATGGCATATTTTCATCATATTTTCTATTTTGTTAATAGTAAATGATATCATATGATGAAAATAATAGTATCAAATGAAAGCCCTATCTGTCCTTTAAAAAATGATATATAATTTGTGTGGGTGGACTGAACACAAAGAAAGAAATTCACAGTTCAGTAAACGTATGACAAAAATAATGGAATTCTGGTCTTCAAGGCACGTCAAATGCAACATAGCACTCGGTCACTAAGGGGTTAAACCGAATCTCTTTCGGTTTATAGACTTTCGGATTATAGAAAGCCCATAGCATTACATGCATTCTATAAAACGAAAGTATGTTCAATGGCAGTTAATGTTATGTTTGGCCAGTAGATGGCACTGTTGTAATACGAATGGTTACATTCGTGTAACCTTAAATGTATCTTTCAAAGTTACTTAATTATAGACTAAAGTCTATAAACCGAATCTCTTTTGGTTTATAGACTTTCAGATTATAGAAAGCCCATAGCATTACATGCATTCTATAAAAACTAAAGTTTATAAACCGAAAGAAATTCATTGTATGTAATACTATTGGCTTACTATAAACCGAAAGTCTATAAACCGAATCTCTTTTGATTTATAGACTTTCGGTTTATGGAATACATGTAATGCTATTGGTATTCTATAAACCAAAAGTGTATAAATCGAAAGAGATTCGGTTTATAGAAAGCCAATAGCATTACATGTAGTTTTTCATCATTTTCTGGATTTTCATTCCCGAAAATGATTTAAAAATAAAAAATAAACATCAATCCTGCTGCCAACGGTGGTTATACCTTCCACTTACCCTGAATCAAAATAAATAAAAGAAAAAAAAGTACAATTTTTTTTTTAAATAAAGGTCAATTGTGGGGCAAAGTTATAAAAGTTGTCCAGCTTCCACAGACACTACTTCCTGCAAATAGATCACTTTTAGCACTTAATAAACATTATACATAAGCCCCAATAGTGATGGTGCGCACAGAGACATAATGAAACCGTGATTAATAGCAGGATGAGATGGTACATGTACATGTATACTATATAAAATAGCATTGTATATTAATAAAGGTTAATTTATCATAGGTATCAGAAGGCCTTAAAATCTACTCAAGGGAAAGGTCTTCATACAAATCCTTTTGATAAGTAGTGAATCACTCCAATCATAGTGATGACAATATTGTCATCTTCCTGCTATTCCTGAAGACTCTTTATTTCCTGTCATATTTAGTACTTGCGGTTTTGCTTTTTGAAGTAGTTTGTCACTGATTTTTCTAATAATTGTGAAGGCCCTGATTTAAATGTAATAGGTAAAAGGTAATTTAAAATAAGTTTGAATAAACTCAGGGGGACCCATGAGGACATATTTATATATATATTGAGCCATTTTTGGTACGTCACTATAGTGCCTGGAGGTAGCCCATTCAGGGACAAAATGCAGTACAGTGGCTCTTGGACTGCTTTTCGAATTTTATTTTTCTTTTATATCTGAATTTTTTTTTTTAAATCAGTATTAATTGAGTTTTGCCATTTTAACACAGAAACAGGCGGAGGAGATACAGAATACACAAAAAAGTGCTGAAAAAGTAACAAATCCGCATAGGTTTATCATATGATATAGAGCTTCAAAACAATAAAAAAGTGTAAGTGGTATTAAACATAACTGGAGAAGGGGAAACAAAATAATGAGTCGGGGCAAAGGCTAACTCCCGGTCGATTGGGCAGTAAAGGGGTATATTAACGGTGGGTGTCTACTGTATATAACAGGAACATTAGAAGGAGATGTAGAAAGGAGTTGAGAAAAACAAGGGAGAGTGGAATAAGTATGTAAGGACGGGTTCTCATACTGTGGGTGATGGAGTCCAGATGCAAGAGGTATTGCCGGACACACATGCAAACGGAGATACTGTCCAAAAGCAGTTAAAGATGAAAACAACTGCAGTGACAGTGAATGGGTGTATGGGGGCAAACAATGTCCGAAGGCAAGGTACAGAAGGGCGAGGCAAGTCTGGAAGCAGAGAAGGGCATGGTTTTCCTTGTTCGATGATGGACGTTTGATTGCAGAGCTTCTGCCAGAAAACCGCCAAAAGCACCCAAAAGAATGAATAAAACTTGTTAAAATGGACAGATCTTGACTAGTGTTGTTCTTGTCGCACATTACGGTTTTTGGACCCCGGACCCGAACACAGACATTTCACTGTATGTTCTGGTTGGAGTTCGGGGTTCCGCGATTTAATGGCGCGTTTTGAAAGGCTGCAGGGCAGCCAATCAGAAAGCCCATAGCATTACATACATATACATTGTATGTAATGCTATGGGCTTTCTAACCGAAATCTATAAACCGAATCTCTTTCGGTATATAGACTTTCGTTTTATAGAATGCATGTAATGCTATGGGCTTTCTATAAACCGAAAGTCTTTAAACCGAATCTCTTTCGGTTTATAGACTTTCGGATTATAGAAAGCCCATAGCATTACATGCATTCTATAAAACGAAAGTATGTTCAATGGCAGTTAATGTTATGTTTGGCCAGTAGATGGCACTGTTGTAATACGAATGGTTACATTCGTGTAACCTTAAATGTATCTTTCAAAGTTACTTAATTATAGACTAAAGTCTATAAACCGAATCTCTTTTGGTTTATAGACTTTCAGATTATAGAAAGCCCATAGCATTACATGCATTCTATAAAAACTAAAGTTTATAAACCGAAAGAAATTCATTGTATGTAATACTATTGGCTTACTATAAACCGAAAGTCTATAAACCGAATCTCTTTTGATTTATAGACTTTCGGTTTATGGAATACATGTAATGCTATTGGTATTCTATAAACCAAAAGTGTATAAATCGAAAGAGATTCGGTTTATAGAAAGCCAATAGCATTACATGTAGTTTTTCATCATTTTCTGGATTTTCATTCCCGAAAATGATTTAAAAATAAAAAATAAACATCAATCCTGCTGCCAACGGTGGTTATACCTTCCACTTACCCTGAATCAAAATAAATAAAAGAAAAAAAAGTACAATTTTTTTTTATATAAAGGTCAATTGTGGGGCAAAGTTATAAAAGTTGTCCAGCTTCCACAGATACTACTTCCTGCAAATAGATCACTTTTAGCACTTAATAAACATTATACATAAGCCCCAATAGTGATGGTGCGCACAGAGACATAATGAAACCGTGATTAATAGCAGGATGAGATGGTACATGTACATGTATACTATATAAAATAGCATTGTATATTAATAAAGGTTAATTTATCATAGGTATCAGAAGGCCTTAAAATCTACTCAAGGGAAAGGTCTTCATACAAATCCTTTTGATAAGTAGTGAATCACTCCAATCATAGTGATGACAATATTGTCATCTTCCTGCTATTCCTGAAGACTCTTTATTTCCTGTCATATTTAGTACTTGCGGTTTTGCTTTTTGAAGTAGTTTGTCACTGATTTTTCTAATAATTGTGAAGGCCCTGATTTAAATGTAATAGGTAAAAGGTAATTTAAAATAAGTTTGAATAAACTCAGGGGGACCCATGAGGACTTATTAATATATCTATTGAGCCATTTTTGGTACGTCACTATAGTGCCTGGAGGTAGCCCATTCAGGGACAAAATGCAGTACAGTGGCTCTTGGACTGCTTTTCGAATTTTATTTTTCTTTTATATCTGAATTTTTTTTTTTAAATCAGTATTAATTGAGTTTTGCCATTTTAACACAGAAACAGGCGGAGGAGATACAGAATACACAAAAAAGTGCTGAAAAAGTAACAAATCCGCATAGGTTTATCATATGATATAGAGCTTCAAAACAATAAAAAAGTGTAAGTGGTATTAAACATAACTGGAGAAGGGGAAACAAAATAATGAGTCGGGGCAAAGGCTAACTCCCGGTCGATTGGGCAGTAAAGGGGTATATTAACGGTGGGCGTCTACTGTATATAACAGGAACATTAGAAGGAGATGTAGAAAGGAGTTGAGAAAAACAAGGGAGAGTGGAATAAGTATGTAAGGACGGGTTCTCATACTGTGGGTGATGGAGTCCAGATGCAAGAGGTATTGCCGGACACACATGCAAACGGAGATACTGTCCAAAAGCAGTTAAAGATGAAAACAACTGCAGTGACAGTGAATGGGTGTATGGGGGCAAACAATGTCCGAAGGCAAGGTACAGAAGGGCGAGGCAAGTCTGGAAGCAGAGAAGGGCATGGTTTTCCTTGTTCGATGATGGACGTTTGATTGCAGAGCTTCTGCCAGAAAACCGCCAAAAGCACCCAAAAGAATGAATAAAACTTGTTAAAATGGACAGATCTTGACTAGTGTTGTTCTTGTCGCACATTACGGTTTTTGGACCCCGGACCCGAACACAGACATTTCACTGTATGTTCTGGTTGGAGTTCGGGGTTCCGCGATTTATTGGCGCGTTTTGAAAGGCTGCAGGGCAGCCAATCAGAAAGCCCATAGCATTACATACATATACATTGTATGTAATGCTATGGGCTTTCTAACCGAAATCTATAAACCGAATCTCTTTCGGTATATAGACTTTCGTTTTATAGAATGCATGTAATGCTATGGGCTTTCTATAAACCGAAAGTCTTTAAACCGAATCTCTTTCGGTTTATAGACTTTCGGATTATAGAAAGCCCATAGCATTACATGCATTCTATAAAACGAAAGTATGTTCAATGGCAGTTAATGTTATGTTTGGCCAGTAGATGGCACTGTTGTAATACGAATGGTTACATTCGTGTAACCTTAAATGTATCTTTCAAAGTTACTTAATTATAGACTAAAGTCTATAAACCGAATCTCTTTTGGTTTATAGACTTTCAGATTATAGAAAGCCCATAGCATTACATGCATTCTATAAAAACTAAAGTTTATAAACCGAAAGAAATTCATTGTATGTAATACTATTGGCTTACTATAAACCGAAAGTCTATAAACTGAATCTCTTTTGATTTATAGACTTTCGGTTTATGGAATACATGTAATGCTATTGGTATTCTATAAACCAAAAGTGTATAAATCGAAAGAGATTCGGTTTATAGAAAGCCAATAGCATTACATGTATTCTATAAACCGAAAGTCTATAAACCGAATGTCTTTCGGTTTATAGACTTTCCGTTTATGGAATACATGTAATGCTATTGCTATTCTATAAACCAAAATAGAGTCCCCATTCATACGAATAGGTCAATTGACCTATTCGTATGAATGGGGACTCTATTTCGGTTTATAGAATAGCAATAGCATTACATGCATTCAATAAACCGAAAGTCGTTCATTATGTCGGTTTATGGAATGTATGTAATGCTATTGGTATTCTATAAACCGACTCTATTTGGACAAATGGACGAATGATTTTCGTTTATTAACCATTCGTTCATTCGGCTTTCGTTAGTTTAGCATTATTGTTATTCGTTTTTCGGACGAATGGACGAAAATTCTATTTTCGGGCGAAAATGCATTAGTCCGAAAACGAATGCACATGTCTACTTCATATCTGAGTCAAATAGAACCGTCAAATACTGTGCTTACAGCGCACTTTGAAAAATTCTAATAGTTTTAGGTGGTAAATAGTACATTTGCGTCTTGCGGTGCACCTTATATCTGAGAGTCAAATTAAACAGTCCAATACTGTGCTTACAGCGCACGTTGAAAAATTATAATTGTTTTGGGTGCTAAATAGTACATTTGTGTCTTGCGGTGCACTTCATATCTGAGAGTCAAATAGAACAGTCCAATACTGTGCTTACAGCGCACTTTGAAATATTCTGTCTACCTCCTCCTCCTCCAGCGCCGCTTCCACCTACACCGCCACGGTCACCGCCTCCTCAACCTATGGGTCACTTAGTATAAACTGAAAGAGAATACCCTGCACTCCAACCCTCTCTCAAATGGATAATTATGTTGATCCTCCTGGCAGCCATGCTTTAGATTTAGATTTATGTTCTTCCAAAGCTAAAATCAAAGATTCCATCTAGTGCTATTTTATGGCTCAGCTGTATTTGTAATTTTTATGTATTTTATGTTATTTTAAGTTATTTCCCTATCCACATTTGCTTGCAGGGCACTTGTCCTACTCTTACCCACATTTTACTTCATTTTGCAGCCCTCTAACCCTTTCCAGGACTTTTTTAGAGGCATTTTAGTGGCCAAAAGTTTGTATCCCCGTTGACTTCAATGGGGTTCGGGTTCGGGGTCAAGTTCGGGGTCAAGTTCGAGCACGGACCAGGACATTATTTCGGAGTTTGGCCGAACCTGCCGAACCCGAACATCCAGGTGTCTGCTCAACTCTAATCTCGACGCTATCCGGAGGATAAAGATACCCCAAATGCAGAACAGCGGCCTCCATCATCCTCGTTACGAAAATATTTCTCTACACCGGCTGTACTTACCTCTTAGCCTGACGAGGCCCTCGACGCCGAATCCCAGGGGTCAACGATGAGCGGGACACCGGAAAGCCTACCTGACACAGCTCCAGATCTGAGCGGGGCGGCTTCTAAAGGGGACCTGAGGGAAATCTTTCAACCGTTATTGACCAAAACTGATTTTAGCATTTGAGTGGCTCCCCTCCAGCCGCGCGGATAAATAAAGTTTGTTTAAAAAAAAGGTTTAACAAACTTTATTGATCCGCGCGGCTGGAGGGGAGCGCACAACGCTTCCCTCACAGCCATGGACCTGCACCAGGAGACATCAGCAAAGAGGTAAGTACTGGGGAAGGGGGGAGGAGGGTGGCTATATCCTGGCATATGTAGGGGCAATAAACTGGCATATTAAATGGCAATATCCTGGCATACTGAAGGGCAATAAACTGGCATATTAAATGGCAATATCCTGGCATATTGAGGAGCAATAAACTGGCATATTAAATGGCAATATCCTGGCATATTAGGGGAAATAAACTGGCATATTAAATGGCAATATAATGGCATATTAGGGGAAATAAACTGGCATATTAAATGGCAATATAATGGCATATTAGGAACAATAAACTGGCATATTAAACGTCAATATCCTGGCATATTGAGGGGCAATATTCTGGCATATTAAATGGCAATATCCTGGCATATTCAGGGGCAATATCCTGGCATATTAAATGGCAATATCCTGACATAATAAGTGGCAATATCCTGGCATATTTAGGGGCAATATCCTGGCATATTAAATGGCAATATCCGGGCATATTGAGGGGCAATAAACTGGCATATTGTGATAGACAGCGTGTGTGTGTGAGACAGTGTGTGCAAGAAAGCTTATTTGTGAGTGTGAGAGACAGCTTGTGTGTGTATATGATATACAAATATATATATATATATATTTTTATATATATATATATATATATATATATACACACATGCTTCTCACTGGCATGATATACAAATAATATATATAATTTCAGTGATAATTCGCCCCCTTTGTGGCTCCACCCCTCATGGCCCCTCCCTCTTGTAGCTCCGCCCACACATGGACGGTATTTTTTGGAGGAAAAGGTGGCAACCCTAGGTGTATCTTGGTTTTGTGCTGCCCTAGGCAGACAAAATTCGGGCACCCCCCCTGCATACACACGACATGCCCCATAACCCCATCATCCCCATTATATGCCTCCATTAACCCCATCACCCCCATTATATGCCTCCATTAACCCCATCACCTCATTATATGCCTCCATTAACCCCATCAGCCATTACATGCCTGCATCACCCCCATTACATGCCCCATCACCTCCATTACATACCTCCATTGCACCCATTATATACCTCCATTAACCCCATTATATGCCCCCTCACCCCAGGACTTACCCTGATCTGATCCGTGGTGGCTAGTGGCAGGCAGCATGGTGTACTGAAGCTTTTCATATTGTGTATGATACTCGATTTATTGTCAATATATATATTGCTTCTATTTATTGTATTTTGATGAAAATAATAAATCTTTTGAAATTAAAAAATAAAATAAAAAATAGGGGTTGTTTTGTTTTTTTCTTTTTTAGGTGGATTCATTTTTATTTTTGGATGGCCCCTTTCCATAGGCCGAAGATGATGTTCAAGGGCATCTGGAACATTAAAGAAGGTGTCTTGTTTTTTGCATGGCACCGGTTGGAGAGCCAGGGGGGTGGGCAGTGATTTTTACTGCCTACCCCCCTGGCATCCAAGGGGAGTTTTTTTGTAACAGGTACATTTGGTGATTTGTCCCTCACTACTTTTGGTAAGGTAGAGGTGAAGGGGGTAGGTAGGAATTAACTTAATTTTTTATTTATTTTACTGGGTCTGGGGTGCTTTGGTCAGCCCCCAGGCCCAGGAGGGAGGGTCAGTATGGGGTGTCAATAATTTAAATATATGGGGTCCAGTGGCACTTAGCCAGCCTACAGACCCCTAAAAGTCTATAGTTAGGATAGAGGCTACTATTTCGAACTCCAGAATGGCTAATTTGTGTGCCAGTTCAAGAGCACTTTGGTGCTTTCAGGAGTAGCCCGAATTGACAGGCTATTGGAATCACCAAAGTGGTCAAAACCCAGAGCTCATTGGCTACCTTAGTCATCCTTTCAGTGTTTACATGTTTAATAAATGATCTATTATGCTCTATGAAGAGTATGCATGATAACAAAATTTATCATACCATTCATGTTTGTGTGCTTTTTTTTTTATTTCCAAGTTTTGTGCTGTATACACTGTAGTCGAATGATACATTCTAGTCTATTTTGTCTGGATTTTTCCATAAGAGATGTTCTGAGACTAAAAAGTATATTTAATAGTTTGTATTACAACTGTTTTTCTTTGCTTAAGTGTACAGCTTAAAAATGCTTCATATCATTTTGCTTGTTGTTCTTTCATGCATGAACAATCTCCTTGATGATGCATTCAATCTATGAGAAATTTCAAATTGAAAAAACCACTCTTGTATATTTTAAACACCATGAATCATGAAAAACTCATCATACTATGGTAAAAACATTAGCATCCGACTGCTCTTAGCAGCTTCAGGAAGGCATTTTGTAACAGTATTGCATGTTACAGATGAATGAAAATATTTTCTAAATGGGAAATTTAGCACACAAACCCTGATCCTTTCATGATTACTTGATGCTCACAATAGCTGTTAACACGTCATTTTCCTTTTGCTGATGTGTGTAGATAAAACCCCACTTCATTATTGGAAGTTTTTCCATTTGTCAGAGATTCCATGAAACATTTATAGAATATCAATGTGACCGTGACATAGCTTGCAAACACACAACCCCCGTGAAGTCTAAGAGCACACTTCACTGAGCGGTTATGTTTTTCTAGAGTAGCAAACAGGAAGCAGTTTATCATTCTTTTTACCATGCCTCTTAAGTGTCCCTATTGAAGAAGGACAGTCCTTTTTTTGGTCTAAATCCACCAGTCTCTATTTCCTTACTCTATTTTCTAGACGCACATCATTTTAGAGGTGTACGAATGTATTACTGAGATTGAAAGCAATAACAAATAATGATAACTTTTCAGATTTAAAATGAGGTTAATGTGTTTAGTAATATTTCGTTTTTGTAAATAAAATGCATTATCATCCCTGCTTCCAGCACATCTCTGACTGTGCCCCTTTATTGCAGTAGTTGTTGCACCCTATGACAGCAGAAATTGTGCAACTTTTTCCATTCCTTGATAGAGTTCCGTTTGCTAATGTTTGGCAACCACCAGGAGAGGACTGGCAAGGTGGGCAAGAGGGTAATTGCTCCCTGTGATACACGCTAATCTCACTCAATGGGCCAGGGCTGCACCACTTTTAACTTTTAAATGCTACAGGCGGTAAAACTTTCAATCAAAGTGCCTTGTCTATCAATCAATCTCTGTGCATTATCTGTCTTGCATGTCTGTGTCTATCTATGATAATATTAGGTTGGCTGATGAAGTGGCACCAAGAGCAACTACAACATACTTTTTACTCTAAACTGCTCAGTGATCATGTGGTATGTTCTGCACCACACAAACACCAATGTTTCCAGTTATGTCTACTTAGAGACCACACAATGATCTCAAAACTATATTGCCAATTTTTCATTCATTACATAGACATGTTAAAGACCAAATGTTGACAAACGTTATGGTTAGTTAAAATATTACATCAAGTGTAAGCATTTTAATGCTGCAATGAAAGAATACAAATGAAGTACCTTATTTAGCAATTTTCACTGAAATAACACTATCAGAGGCAAACATCTTGGGTCAGATGCAGGGCTTATAGGCCAGGGCTCGACAAACCCATGGCGACCAAGAAATCAGGCCTGGCGCCCGTGTATCGTGAGTGAGCCCAGCATGGTGCATTTCTAATGGGATTGTTTTTTTTCTTCTCTTTAGTCCAGCAGCGGAGTGTGAGGGAGCAGACTGCGCAGACTTCCTGCTCCGCCCCCTTGCGCACCACGTTATAGTGATCACCGCGATATAGTGATCATTGGGGAGCTCAGCAGGGGTAGCTGGGAAGCTGCTCTGTGCCACCTAGCTGGAACGAACCCCCCCGCCCCCCATCTTCCCTGAATTGAGGTGTAATAGTGGGGGGGGGGGGGGGGGGGGAGGCAATTGATAAGTGAACATTTTTTTTTCTTAAAAAAACTAAAACCTGCTGCCTTGTGTGTGTGTCTGACTGGATGTGTTTGTGTGTATATATGTGTCTGACTGGATGTGTTTGTGTATATATGTGACTGAGAGGATGTGTGTGTGACTGACTGGATGTGTGTGTGTGTGTGTGTGTATGTATGTATATGTACAAAAACAAGGTGTAGCAGGTTTCGCACTCAGAAATGGAGGGTGTACAGAGAGGACTTTCACCCTAGTCCTCCAAATCAGAATAAAGTATCCTTTATTCTGTATGTATATGTGACAGACTATGTGTCTATGTGTGTATATATGTGACTGACTGACTGTGTCTGTCTGTGACTGCATGTGATTGTGTTTATGTGCCGTTGTCTTGCTCCTATATTTTTTAGTGGGCTACTAAAACTCAGATAAGTTTGTCAAGCCCTGCTATAGGCAAATTTGTGCAGTGAATAATCAAATCTGTGAGTGATAAAGTGATTTGATTTTTCACAGGTAGGCTTTTTAAAAAAAAATCAAAAAAAATCTGCCATCTTGAGGACATGTTGCTTGTGGAGAGATAGCGGGAGAAAGAGCTTTGCTCTCTTTTTCACACTGCGTGGTCTGACATCTCCGGCCGCATATAAGGAACTCTCAGAATCGGCAAAGAGAAGAAGCAGGAGAGAGTCAGCAAGATAATGAGTAGGTGTCAGGGTTCAACACTGACCTTCTGACTCATGCATTTAAAGTCATTATTTATGTGCTTATATTCCTCCTGCCTCCTCTAGAGGCCTCCCTACCTTACTTTGCTTGTATTCCTTCTCCTCTGTTTGGTGTCAGGTGGGCTCGTTACCTTTTGCTCACACCCAGGTTAAATAGCTGCAGTTTCTGGCAAACAGTGCTTTTGCATTGAAGTTGGTGCCTGATTTCTGAGAGGTGCTGCTTCTGTTCCTGATACTCTCCTTTAAGCCCATTTGTATTGTGACCTTGTCCAGGAACTGGGAATCTGAAACCTGAGTGGCTCAACCATCTCAGTAGATGATTTTCAGCATCTCCTGAGACCCTCTGAGTTCATCAAGATCTCTTCAGCTAAGTTATTCCCTTTAAGCTACCCTTCTCCTTTCTCCTTTCTCACCCTCTCTAGGGTGTTCCTGCTTAGTCACCCTCTCCAGGGTGTTCCTGCTTAGTCACCCTTCTAAGGCCTCACCCCTACCTTTGCTTTGTCTTCAGTCCCTACTATAGCTTTGTTCTTACTGCAGTTCCTACTCCTACCCTTTTCCTATTCTGCAGTTCTTTGCTAAATTCCCTCTTGTCTCTATTCCAATACCTAGCTCTGTTTCTTTATCTGTTCTCCCTTTGCACTATATTTAACATGCAACCAGACACCTCCACTATCCCTGCACTTAAACTCCTACCTGACCTGGTAAAGGCCCTGACAGTAGGAAAACTAGGAGAAGGAGCAGGAGAAAGTCAGAAAGAGCAAGAGAAGGAGCAAGCAGAAGCAGAAGAAGGAGTAGGATAGTAAGTTGTAAGAAAAAGTCTAAAAGAAAAGGAGCAGGGGAAAGTCAGAGGAAGAAGGAGTAGGAGAAAGTCAGACAGCAACATTACACTGTGAAAACAAAAAATAATGCTTGTGTTAGCATCTAGGGTAAGGGTTAGCACCTAGGGCAGTGATAGCGGATGTTTTTGGGCCCGATTGCCCAATTTTGGTCCGAAACCGATTTTCGGACCTCAAAGTGCCAACACTACCTACACACAAACACACACTTATACTCATACTCACACACACACATAGACACACCGTCTTTTAACCACTCATGCTTGCTCCCTCAGATGGAGCAGACAAGCAGAGAGAGCTGAACCTGGCCGTGTGCCACAACTGAGGGCTCGGCATGCCAGTTGTGGCACGCGTGCCGTAGTTTTGCCACCACTGATCTAGGGTAAGGGTTAGCATCTAGCGTTAGAGTTAGATTAGGGTTAGTGTTGGGGAGGAACAGGGGTATGAATTATAACACGTAAGCCTCAATCAATAGAAAACCTTATTTGAAACAGGGAATTAAACACAGTATACCTTTACATAAAGTAAACATGCCATCTGTAGATCCAGACTACAAGGGACAATAGATGGCTCACGGGACAGTAAACACTTATTGATTGGGTAAGTACACATTTCAACACTAACATATAAAAACATTTCTTAAACTGGGGGAAACACAATAAATAGAGCAAAGGCTTAGATCCCAAGGTACACATCCTGGATGACATCCTGAGTGAGCCTGTGTTGAAGTATAGCTGTATTGAAGCAGAGTGTCACTGATGCCCCCAAAGTATGCACCCCCCAAACATAGCATATCCGAAGACAGGGTCCATAGTCCACAGGGCGGTGTTTGGCCGTTAGGGCTCTCCAAGTACCCCGGTCACGCAGACTGTCATGATTCACTTCATGATGCATCTCATTTTCGGGGGGAGACTGACACCGGAGGAGCCCCCAGACGGCATAGCTTTAAGCCAAAATATGTAATTCCCACCATTGTGCAGTTCAAGAATAGCACTCACCAGCCCAACCTCTGCCTCTCCCAAAGCACATTTCTGCCACTGGGGAAAAGGGTCAATTACGCCTTCTCCCAGTGGTTCTCTCCACAACTGGGAAGCAGGTAGAGGGACTGGGTTAGTCAGCTCAGGTTCCATGAAGTTGTCCTGGCCAAGTTCTAGGGGCATCGATGGCAGTGCTTTGGTAGAGGCAATATAATCCACGGTACTCACATTCTCAAGGGCAGCTTGTGGATAAAAAGGTGATGGGGCCATAGCTTCCAGGCACCGGGGCTGAGGGGACCCAGGTGGAAGTGGGCAGTGGACAGCGGTACTCTGCCCTGATGCCAGCAATTTGGCTGGAGAGTTTGACAGTGCCAGCGGTGCAGCTTGGCATTCAAGGTGGGGCAGGGGTAACTGTTCTGGGGACATGGCTTCAGAAGTTCCATCCACAGAGGAAAAGGGACACAGTTCTGGGGCCAGTGTTAGACAGGGACTTTGCCCGACTGTGGGTGTGCTGGGCCGTCTCTGAGGACACAGCTGCCAACACTTTTGCTGGGGCATTAGGACAGGGAAAAGGCAACAGTTCTGGGTACTCACAGTCAAGGGGTTGGGACCACTGCAGATGCCTAGGGTGGCAAAATTTCAGGGGGCGCCCCCCAACACTGAAAAAAAACAAAACAAGAAAAAACGCAGTTTTTTTCTTAGGGTGCGGAGTGATGACAGGTCACGCGACCCGTCGCCCTGTTGTGGTGGGTGGGTAGGGGGGTGCCAGAATTTTGTCTGCCTAGGGCAGCACAAAACCAAGATACACCACTGTGACCCGGGTGTGGAGACAACTGTCGCATCCACCCCTCCCGTGTAAAACTTCACAGAGCTTAACTCTGCTAAATCCAAATCATCAGGTCCCATTTGCCTGTGGCTGAGCAAATCAGCATCCAACTCTGCAACATCATACTCCCGCCCAGTGGTGTATCTTGGTTTTGTGCTGCCCTAGGCAGACAAAATTCAGACACCCCCCTACCCATGCACAACATGACCCATAACCCCATCACATACCTCCATCACATGCCCCTCACCCCAGGACTTACCCTCACCCCATACACAGCCAGACATTCCATTACCCTCTGGGTCATCCCATCCTCTACCTCCGGGGATACTGAGGAACTTCGCTTTCTGGCCATGGAGCTGCTTGTAATCCCTTACCAGTTTAGCTCTACATTGTGCAGGTACAAACCTAGTTTGTAAGCAAACTCCCCACAATGTATAGCTAAATTGGTGGGATTAAATGTTCATCTTACAGTTTATTGAATAGCCCAAATAGAGGGTGATTTTTTACAGGGGACTGCAGTCACGACTGTCGGGAGAGTGAAAAAAGGTGCAAATGGTTATTATATTTATAGTATACGTCACATCACAGCACATTTGAATTCTGAAATTGAGACTCTGCCACCCAGTTTTTAGGTAATTACAGCAATTTTAGACTTTAATAAATGTGAAGTGTAACGGACTCCCTGGCACCCCGACTGGGTGCCTCTGTTACATTAGACCTATAATCCACAGAAACCCTCCAGTATTATATCCCTTGGACGTAAATGTCCCTTCAAATAATTGACACGACAAGAATAGAGGGTAAAAAGGCAGAAGAACCCTTTATTACAAACAGTACCGTATATTTATATGTTTGTACATATTGATGAACTGGTGACTGAACAATACAAACAAACTGACTTCATACAATAGTTAATCCCCTTAAATCTAGCGCCAGTAATGGGGCAACCAATAGAAGAGTAGATGGGGAAAGGAGAGACCAATTAACTGGCGGTAGGCAGGGTTGAGTCCCTTTAAACTCTTAGACCTTTAAATGCTGGAACAATGAGCTGGGCACCCTCGGCGGTAGCGATCAAAGACTGCTGACAGTCTAGGGGGTGAGCGAGAAAGCTCCAAGCGGCCGGGCTTAACCATTATAGTGGCTGGCCGCTTAGGGTACTCGCTCACTGGGAGAATTACATCGCTAGAAAGGACATAAACACATATCGATACAATTACGTTTATGTTTCGAATGTAATTTGGTCTCCCATTTCGCTTGTGTGAGGTGTGTGTGTGTGTATAGGTGTGGGTGTATATGCGAGGTAGTGTGTGTGGGGGGGTAGTATGTGTGTATGGGGGGGGGGTGTATATGCGAGGTGTGTATGGGGGGGGGTGTATATGCGAGGTGTGTGTGTGGGAGGGAGTGTATATGCGAGGTGTGTGTGTGTGTGTGTGTGGGGAGTGTATATGCGAGGTGTGTGTGTGGGGGGGGAGTGTATATGCGAGGTGTGTGTGTGGGGGGGGGAGTGTATATGCGAGGTGTGGGGGGGGGGAGTGTATATGCGAGGTGTGTGTGTGGGGGGGGAGTGTATATGCGAGGTGTGTGTGTGTGGGGGGGGAGTGTATATGCGAGGTGTGTGTGTGTGGGGGGGGAGTGTATATGCGAGGTGTGTGTGTGGGGGGGGGGGAGTGTATATGCGAGGTGTGTGTGTGGGGGGGGGGGAGTGTATATGCGAGGTGTGTGTGTGGGGGGGGGAGTGTATATGCGAGGTGTGTGTGTGGGGGGGGGGGAGTGTATATGCGAGGTGTGTGTGTGGGGGGGGGAGTGTATATGCGAGGTGTGTGTGTGGGGGGGGGGAGTGTATATGCGAGGTGTGTGTGTGGGGGGGGGGGAGTGTATATGCGAGGTGTGTGTGTGGGGGGGGGGAGTGTATATGCGAGGTGTGTGTGTGGGGGGGGGAGTGTATATGCGAGGTGTGTGTGTGTGGGGGGGGGAGTGTATATGCGAGGTGTGTGTGTGTGGGGGGGGGAGTGTATATGCGAGGTGTGTGTGTGTGGGGGGGGGAGTGTATATGCGAGGTGTGTGTGGGGGGGGGGAGTGTATATGCGAGGTGTGTGTGGGGGGGGAGTGTATATGCGAGGTGTGTGTGGGGGGGGGAGTGTATATGCGAGGTGTGTGTGGGGGGGGGAGTGTATATGCGAGGTGTGTGTGGGGGGGAGTGTATATGCGAGGTGTGTGTGGGGGGGAGTGTATATGCGAGGTGTGTGTGTGGGGGGGAGTGTATATGCGAGGTGTGTGTGTGGGGGGGAGTGTATATGCGAGGTGTGTGTGTGGGGGCGAGTGTATATGCGAGGTGTGTGTGTGGGGGCGAGTGTATATGCGAGGTGTGTGTGTGTGTGTGTGTGGGGGCGAGTGTATATGCGAGGTGTGTGTGTGGGGGGGGGAGTGTATATGCAAGGTGTGTGTGTGTGGGGGGGTGTATATACGAGGTGGGTGTATATGCGAGGTGTGTGTGTGGGGGGGAGTGTATATGCGAGGTGTGTGTGGGGGGGAGTGTATATGCGAGGTGTGTGTGGGGGGGAGTGTATATGCGAGGTGTGTGTGGGGGGGAGTGTATATGCGAGGTGTGTGTGGGGGGGAGTGTATATGCGAGGTGTGTGTGTGGGGGGGAGTGTATATGCGAGGTGTGTGTGTGGGGGCGAGTGTATATGCGAGGTGTGTGTGTGGGGGCGAGTGTATATGCGAGGTGTGTGTGTGGGGGCGAGTGTATATGCGAGGTGTGTGTGTGTGGGGGCGAGTGTATATGCGAGGTGTGTGTGTGGGGGCGAGTGTATATGCGAGGTGTGTGTGTGGGGGCGAGTGTATATGCGAGGTGTGTGTGTGTGTGTGGGGGCGAGTGTATATGCGAGGTGTGTGTGTGTGTGGGGTCGGAGTGTATTTGTGAGGTGTGTGTGGGGGGGGGAGGGTATATGCGAGGTGTGTGTGTGTGGGGGAGTGTATATGCGAGGTGTGTGTGTGTGGGGGGGTGTATATACGAGGTGGGTGTATATGCGAGGTGTGTGTGTGGGGGGGGAGTGTATATGCGAGGTGTGTGTGTGGGGGGGGGGAGTGTATATGCGAGGTGTGTGTGTGGGGGGGGAGTGTATATGCGAGGTGTGTGTGTGGGGGGGGAGTGTATATGCGAGGTGTGTGTGTGGGGGGGAGTGTATATGCGAGGTGTGTGTGTGGGGGGGAGTGTATATGCGAGGTGTGTGTGTGGGGGGGGAGTGTATATGCGAGGTGTGTGTGTGGGGGCGAGTGTATATGCGAGGTGTGTGTGTGTGGGGGCGAGTGTATATGCGAGGTGTGTGGGGGGGGAGTGTATATGCGAGGTGTGTGTGTGTGTGTGGGGGAGTGTATATGCGAGGTGTGTGTGTGTGGGGGGGTGTATATGCGAGGTGTGTGTGTGTGGGGGAGTGTATATGCGAGGTGTGTGTGTGGGGGGGAGTGTATTTGCGAGGTGTGTGTGTGTGGGGGAGTGTATATGCGAGGTGTGTGTGTGTGGGGGGGTGTATATACGAGGTGGGTGTATATGCGAGGTGTGTGTGTGGGGGGGGAGTGTATATGCGAGGTGTGTGTGTGGGGGGGGAGTGTATATGCGAGGTGTGTGTGTGGGGGGGGAGTGTATATGCGAGGTGTGTGTGTGGGGGGGAGTGTATATGCGAGGTGTGTGTGTGGGGGGGAGTGTATATGCGAGGTGTGTGTGTGTGGGGGGGAGTGTATATGCGAGGTGTGTGTGTGGGGGGGAGTGTATATGCGAGGTGTGTGTGTGGGGGGGAGTGTATATGCGAGGTGTGTGTGTGGGGGGGAGTGTATATGCGAGGTGTGTGTGTGGGGGGGAGTGTATATGCGAGGTGTGTGTGTGGGGGGGAGTGTATATGCGAGGTGTGTGTGTGGGGGCGAGTGTATATGCGAGGTGTGTGTGTGTGTGTGGGGGGGAGTGTATATGCGAGGTGTGTGTGTGTGTGTGTGTGTGGGAGTGTATATGCGAGGTGTGTGTGTGTGGGGGGGTGTATATACGAGGTGGGTGTATATGCGAGGTGTGTGTGTGGGGGGGGGAGTGTATATGCGAGGTGTGTGTGTGTGGGGGGGGGAGTGTATATGCGAGGTGTGTGTGTGGGGGGGAGTGTATATGCGAGGTGTGTGTGTGGGGGGGAGTGTATATGCGAGGTGTGTGTGTGGGGGGAGTGTATATGCGAGGTGTGTGTGTGGGGGGGAGTGTATATGCGAGGTGTGTGTGTGTGGGGGCGAGTGTATATGCGAGGTGTGTGTGTGGGGGGGAGTGTATATGCGAGGTGTGTGTGTGTGGGGGCGAGTGTATATGCGAGGTGTGTGTGTGTGGGGGCGAGTGAATATGCGAGGTGTGTGTGTGTGGGGGCGAGTGTATATGCGAGGTGTGTGTGTGTGTGTGTGGGGGCGAGTGTATATGCGAGGTGTGTGTGTGTGTGTGTGGGGGGGAGTGTATATGCGAGGTGTGTGTGTGTGGGGGGGAGTGTATATGCGAGGTGTTTGTGTGGGGGGGGAGTGTATATGCGAGGTGTGTGTGTGTGGGGGGGAGTGTATATGCGAGGTGTGTGTGTGTGGGGGGGAGTGTATATGCGAGGTGTGTGTGTGTGGGGGGGGGGGAGTGTATTTGTGAGGTGTGTGTGTGGGGGGGGAGGGTATATGCGAGGTGTGTGTGTGGGGGGGGGAGTGTATATGCGAGGTGTGTGTGTGTGTGGGGGGGGGAGTGTATATGCGAGGTGTGTGTGTGTGTGGGGGGGGAGTGTATATGCGAGGTGTGTGTGTGGGGGGGGAGTGTATATGCGAGGTGTGTGTGGGGGGGAGTGTATATGCGAGGTGTGTGTGTGTGTGGGGGGGAGTGTATATGCGAGGTGTGTGTGTGTGTGGGGGGGAGTGTATATGCGAGGTGTGTGTGTGTGGGGGGGAGTGTATATGCGAGGTGTGTGTGTGTGTGTGGGGGGGAGTGTATATGCGAGGTGTGTGTGTGTGTGTGGGGGGGGGAGTGTATATGCGAGGTGTGTGTGTGGGGGGGAGTGTATATGCGAGGTGTGTGTGTGTGTGTGTGGGGGGGAGTGTATATGCGAGGTGTGTGTGGGGGGGGTGTATAAACAAGGTGTGTGTGTGGGGGGGGAGTGTATATGCGAGGTGTGTGTGTGGGGTGTATATGCGAGGTGTGTGTGTGGGGGGGAGTGTATATGCCAGGTGTGTGTGTGGGGGGGGGGAAGGGTATATGCGAGGTATGGGGGGGGGAGGGTATATGCGAGGTATGTGTGTGTGGGGGGAGTGTATATGCGAGGTATGGGGGGGGGGGGAGTGTATATGCGAGGTATGGGGGGGGGAGTGTATATGCGAGGTGTGGGGGGGGAGTGTATATGCGAGTTGTGGGGGGGAGTGTATATGCGAGGTGTGGGGGGGGGAGTGTATATGCGAGGTGTGGGGGGGGAGTGTATATGTGAGGTGTGTGTGGGGTGGAGTGTATATGCGAGGTATGTGTGTGTGGGGGGGAGTGTATATGCGAGGTATGGGGGGGGAGTGTATATGCGAGGTGTGGGGGGGAGTGTATATGCGAGGTGTGGGGGGGGGGAGTGTATATGCGAGGTGTGGGGGGGGAGTGTATATGCGAGGTGTGGGGGGGGGGAGTGTATATGCGAGGTGTGTGTGGGGTGGAGTGTATATGCGAGGTATGTGTGTGTGGGGGGGAGTGTATATGCGAGGTATGGGGGGGGAGTGTATATGCGAGGTGTGGGGGGGGGAGTGTATATGCGAGGTGTGGGGGGGGGAGTGTATATGCGAGGTGTGGGGGGGGGAGTGTATATGCGAGGTGTGTGTGGGGTGGAGTGTATATGCGAGGTGTGTGTGGGGTGGAGTGTATATGCGAGGTATGTGTGTGTGGGGGGGAGTGTATATGCGAGGTATGTGTGTGTGGGGGGGAGTGTATATGCGAGGTATGTGTGTGTGGGGGGAGTGTATATGCGAGGTGTGTGTGTGTGTGGGGGGAGTGTATATGCGAGGTATGTGTGTGGGGGGAGTGTATATGCGAGGTATGGGGGGGGGAGTGTATATGCGAGGTATGGGGGGGGGGAGTGTATATGCGAGGTATGGGGGGGGGGAGTGTATATGCGAGGTATGGGGGGGGGGAGTGTATATGCGAGGTATGGGGGGGGGGGAGTGTATATGCGAGGTATGGGGGGGGGAGTCTATATGCGAGGTATGGGGGGGGAGTGTATATGCGAGGTATGGGGGGGGGAGTGTATATGCGAGGTATGGGGGGGGGGAGTGTATATGCGAGGTATGGGGGGGGGAGTGTATATGCGAGGTATGGGGGGGGGAGTGTATATGCGAGGTATGGGGGGGGGAGTGTATATGCGAGGTATGGGGGGGGGAGTGTATATGCGAGGTATGGGGGGGGGGGAGTGTATATGCGAGGTATGGGGGGGGGGGAGTGTATATGCGAGGTATGGGGGGGGGGAGTGTATATGCGAGGTATGGGGGGGGGAGTGTATATGCGAGGTATGGGGGGGGGGGAGTGTATATGCGAGGTATGGGGGGGGGAGTGTATATGCGAGGTATGGGGGGGGGGAGTGTATATGCGAGGTATGGGGGGGGGGGAGTGTATATGCGAGGTATGGGGGGGGGGGAGTGTATATGCGAGGTATGGGGGGGGGGAGTGTATATGCGAGGTATGGGGGGGGGGAGTGTATATGCGAGGTATGGGGGGGGGGAGTGTATATGCGAGGTATGGGGGGGGGGGAGTGTATATGAGAGGTATGGGGGGGGGAGTGTATATGCGAGGTATGGGGGGGGGGAGTGTATATGCGAGGTGTGTGCGTGGGGGGGGGGGAGTGTATATGCGAGGTGTGTGTGCGTGTGCGTGTGCGTGTGCGTGTGCGTGGGGGGGGGGGGTGCGCAGCAGGGATCGGCACGGCAGTTGGAAAGGGTTCTGCTCTCGCCCCAGCTGTCAGTATGCCTGGGAGGAAGCGGTACAATTCCTTAATGCGGAAGCACAGCGCCTGGTCCGCCCTGTATAGCAACGTGCAATGAAGCGTTTGGTGACAGGTACCGGCGCCTTACAGACTTGCTGTTCTTGGGGGATGAATGTGGTTATGAGCAGTTATCACATACAGCGCTCCTTGCAGCAGAGGGCAGCATGACCGGGGATCCTCCCGGCAGCCTGATGATAAAGTTGGTGATGACAGGAGACTCGAACGTGGGAAAAACGTGTATCCTCACTAGATACACAGACAAGCTTATCCCCTCCTATATGGCTACTGTGGGTGAGTGTTTGATCAGTCTAGTCACTCATGCGTGTTTAGATTTTCTATTTATGTGCACTGTCTGTTTATTAACACTACAGTCTGTATTTGGGATTCACCTCCTTTCAACATTGTAACAATTGTATTCCTGCAGTGTTGTTGACAGCTTTATCGTACACTGATATATAACAATATATTATAATATATACTATAGTATATTATTGATGATGAGCTCACACTATTGATAGTGACATGTATAGTACAGACTTTAGGTGTGTGGTGTGTTGTGCATGATGATGTGAGCTGGAACTTTAATGCCTTTCAAAATGCCAGTCTACTAGATGTAAGACTACATGTTAATTGCACCACTTAGTTTCCTCTGACAGGGGCAACAACTGAAGCAAATCATTAATACTTTAACTGCTGCCCCCCAACCCCCCCTCCCTGGTTTAAGGACAAGTGAATCCTCATGTCACTATCACAATCTGTTAACCCCTTAATGACCAGACTGTTTTTGCAAAGCTGTACCAACACATATGATATATTGTTTTTTACAGGACAAGAAGGGCTTTCTTTTGATGCCATTATTTTGTTCATATAATTTATATTATTATGAAAAAAATAGAAAAATATGTTAAAAACTGTATATAAAAAAAAAACTTTTCCTGACTTTTATTTGTAAAATCTTTTACTAAGCTACAAAAGCAAATAAACCCCCCCCCAGCTAATTAGATAATAATATTGGTCCTGAGTTTAGAAATACCCAATGTTTATATGTTTTTTTTGCTTTTTTTTAATGTTTCAGTATAATAAATACAAGTAACAGCTGTTTCAAAACCATTTTTTCCAAAATTAGTGTCACTGACACTGTAACACCGATATCAGTCATGCATCGGTGAATCAGCCCCGCATGTACACATTTTCTTAAAGTAGACATCCCAGGGTATTCAAATTGGGGTATTTTGACACTTTTCATGCAGTAATTTTTCCACCAATCTTTGACAAGTTTTGGCGTAGTAATTTTTATTGTGTTTTTTTCCATACACACTTTGTATTTAGGTATGAATTTAAAGGGGTTGTTCTGTTTTTTTTTTGCCAAACACCCCAATATATGTTAAGCAACGTCCCCTGAGTATAGCGGTACCCCACATGTATAGGTTTGCTAGTGTTATGTGGCAGGTAAAGGGCCAAATTTAGGATACGGTCATTGCAGCTTTAAAACATGTATTTATAATGAAATGCTTGTGACTACATTTCCTATCATGCTCAGCCAGCCAAAAGTGACCGTAGCATCATAGGGAATGTAGTCTATAGTAAGAAGCACAGATTGTTGCTATCCTTGCTATCCTGCAGCTGCATGGATGATATAGCCAGCTGCTGCGGGGCCCCTATCTACTGTTGGGGGGCCAATGCAAAGCACTGGCCCCACTAGCAGTCTTTTAAAAAATATATATATATCCCTAGAGGACCACCAACAGAGCTAACATGTCACTGGTCCTCTACAGATTAACATCTAATTTTTTTTAATTTAATAGTAATTTTTTATTATGATTTTTTATTTATTTATTTCATTTTATTTACTTTTTTTATTTATATTTAACTCTAACTTTATCCCTAGGGTTATGGTTAGTACAAACCCTAATTCTAACTCTAGGATTAGGGTTTTGATGATCTCTAACCCTAACCCAAGCGTTAAGGTTAGCAAAATAAAAATATAAATAAAATAAAAATATAAACCTGGGGGTCTGGATGGGCTTGGGGGGACCAGGGGTGGCTTCCAGCACTATGTTTAGTCTCTCCCTGCCCCACGATCGCTGTGGAGCAGGGAGAGACTATTGCTGTCAAAGCAGTCAACTGCTTTGACTGCTATTAACATCCGGGCACTGTGATTGGCTGTCACAGTGCCCGGATGTTTCCGGGGGGGGGGGGTTCTCAGCCGACATGGCTGAAGTGTCTCGATATCGAGAAACTTAGCCATGCCGTTTAAGTCACGATCGCGGCATGCCAGAGCGCATACCGCGATCAGATCTGCATT
The DNA here is from genome assembly GCA_036172795.1 of Pelodytes ibericus. NCBI lineage: Eukaryota > Metazoa > Chordata > Amphibia > Anura > Pelodytidae > Pelodytes > Pelodytes ibericus. The sequence continues at coordinate 65,801,134 of CM069859.1, forward strand.
GTTATGACACCATAGACCAATACCTTTTTAAAAAAAATTAATTGATGGCATTTAAATAATGCTAAATTGTGAAGACCATTATTAATGGATTATGAGGGAGCTGACATCTCTTTTGGTTCTTTGGTTGGATTTTCTTCAGTGCAACATAAGATGAAAGACCAGTCATTATAAGCTTGCTCCTGCAATGCCACCCAAGGTGCATGTGCCAAAAAGGAAAGGTACAGGACAACTAGTTACTGTCTTTGATCAAACAAACTACATTAATAACATTTTGCTTATTATTTTTTGCATGCAGAATTACATGTAGTACTTTCTTAATTGAATGCGTGCTCCACCGTGGACCATTTTAAGTGCAGCTCTACTCTCAAATTTGCAGTCTCCGCACTATAAAATAATACAGAACGCACTGAATTGAATTATTTTTGTATTTGTTTTTTATAATTACGTTTTTATATTGGAACACTTATAAGTATTTAATATGTTAAACGGAATATTATTAGACAGATTTCCTATTTTAAGTAATAATACCAAGTGCTGCTGCCAATCGCATTGCGACACGAAGAGGAGGTGTGTCATCGTGATAGGACACCAAGAGGAGGGTGACGTGCATCTGATGAAGCAACGCCTGGCAAAACGCCCCCTCTTAGCTGTGATCTCCGCATTCGCCGCTTGGCTCTCGGACTGAACGGACGTCTGACCTTTTATCTGCTGCTTTGGAATACTCCTATACCAGCAGTTTTTCCGTTGTTTCTTTCTGCGCATTTGTGAGAAACTTTGTTGTACTCACAACATTTTTAAGTAAGCCTTTTTCTACTAAATATTGTTATATTGACGTTACATCACTATGGCATTGTTCCCTTCCTTTTTATGCATGTAATATACGCACAAGCAACGATATGTACAACTACACCTACCAGACCTACTACAGCATCTGTTCCCTATATACATCTGGGGATCTCCTTAAACCTATATATAGAGCAGTATACTGCTCTGGAAAGTGTGAGTAAAATACTTACCATTCATAAAATTGAAAAATCTCATATTTAAATGGAAAGCACTATTGTATCTTTTTTCATCCAATTTTGGGGTATCCCTGAATTAATTGAGCTCTCCGATCAAGGTTTAAGGAGATTTGTCCCTATTGTCAATTATAAGTATCTTTATTTATTTTGAACACCATTCACATAAGTGTTTTTCACTTAGTCTTTTTCACTGATTATCACCATCACTTTAACTTTTATAAGTGTTTTTTCTTTAATAATATAGTTGCGCTCCTGTTTTTTTTGTTAGTTTTTAAAAAAAGTTTTAAATAGAGGTTACTTTTCCATCATCAGTAAGCAGCATAAACATAATATTATATAATTAATAACAGTAGCACCTATACACAATTTTTTCATCACTTTCTATCTCTTAAGGCCATTTTAGAGATTCGAGGCTCACTCTCTTGAAGAAACCCTGTGAATGGTGCATATTGCAGTATGCTTGTCTTAATTTGTTTTTTACATTCTCAAATATGCAGGTTTTGCATATTTGAGCATGCAATAAAATCTAGTCATGCTTTACCCACAAGTGCCATGTTGCAAATACCCCTGTGTTACTAGAAGTCCTGATGCATTTCTGAATGACCCCTTTGAGCGGCTCAGCAAGGTACCTCAGAAATCACTTATCAAAAGAAAAAACTGAGAGGGGTCAATCTCTGGGATAAAACCTGCAAAATTAAACAAAGACTAGAAAAAAAAGCAACTAAATAATGCATTCTGCTACTGTGGTTAGGTACTTTCTCTGATGGTACTGGCTGATTATGTTTCCTTGTTTTGCAATAATTCAGTATTGAGTAATATTTCTGTTCCTTAACTCTGTTAAAATCATCATTCTGAGATAGTTAAAGCAGTCATAACACCATTTCTTTAAAGAGCGACTTTAAACCATTCATGTTTTAGAAAACATATCTTTTCTTGGGGACTTGGGCAGTCCCCCCCATTATAGTGTGCGGAATGCCCAAAGGATATATTGGGACAAAATACAAATGTTTTCAAACAAAATCCTGTGACATACATGAAAATATTTGGCACACCCATTCCTATAGTACAGTCACTGGTTCTAGCAATCAGATTAAGTGGAATTAGTGTTGTAGGGACAGACCAGTCAATAGCCATAGGCTATAACGGGAGAAAAATAGCCAATCCTGATATATATCATGTAGATATGACAGCAGTTGATATGATATATCACAGGGTTTTGCCATTGTTGGCTGAGATTAAGTGTACATTGTAACACCACTTTTTGCCCCTACTACCTGGTGGTTAAAGACAAAGAGGATTTAGAAGTGGAGGAGATGGTTGGATGACCGATCAAGTGAGGAGGTGCCCAGGACATCCAACTAATATTGAACCTTATGCTTTCTGATGGTGGACCTATTTGTTGAGTATTGTGTACACAGACGTATTTCACTTTGGAGAGTGTATATGGTAAATTATATAATTTGATTCACTTAATATTATGAAAACCAAACAACATTTTTTTTCCGTAGAAAAGGCCACAACATCTAAGAGGCCATCATATAGCCGTTGGTGGGGTGTTGTCATGAAAATGGACATTGCCAAGTATCATGTAGTCAAACTAATACTCTTCAAAAAAAAAAAAAAAGCAAATAAAAAATGATTCAAGTAAATGCTTAACCTATATTTAACCTTGCGCCCTGCAGATAAATAGACCACACATGTTTTAAATGTATTATTGCATTCTTACCGTTTATTAGAACACATGCTGAAATCACATATTACAAGATACCGGTTACTCTATCTCCCATACAGCAATCAAAGTACCAACTGTAATTAGTCTATAATGAAAGATGGCTTCTAAATGACAGACATGTAGGCCAGTCTTTCTTCCAAAATATTCAGCACTAGAATCTGATTTTCTCCCAAGAGAATGGTTACTGCAAATGTAATTAACATAGTCCCTCTCTTGCTTTCTTAGAATAGGAAAAAAGTAGGTGCTAAAACAAAAAACTACTACTATTACATATTGATGTGTAATATGACGGATAAAAATTGACAAGAGGCCGCGAGGAGGTAGGACTGGGTGTTTGGTGAAAGGGCAAGCTTAGGTTTTCAGCCTCTAAGCAGAGCCCATGCCAAGTGCATGCTTAATACATGTAGTAGTGGTCGATGGAAAGGAATAATTGAGTAACCCTATTGCCGATCTGTTCTAATGCCAAATGTTATGAGCAAATTGTGTAGTTGTGGAATTGGTAATCAGGGACTTTGGCTATTGGTATTGAGATAAAACAGTTCATTGCCATTGAAATGTTTAAATCATAAACCCATATTATACAAGTCTAACATTCCCCAATTATCTTAGTGTAGACACCATTTATGTGTATTTCCTGCATTGTGTCTTCCTCCCTCCCCAGCCCCACTAATCTCGTTCTACAAGAAATGTTATGGCCTTATTACAAACATGAAGATGCTAGTCTCTAGTGTTGTCTCACAAATGACCTGAGGCTTTGTAGGGCAGAGGTTGATAGCTAACCTTTAGCACTGCAGTTGTTTACTAAAAGTCTCATGGTGCTCAGCCAGCCTTGGGTGTTTTTGTTGTTGTTGGTGTTGACAAGCAACTTAGTATTGTAGTAAAACCAAACTGAGAGCACAAACTAGATAAAACAATTAACTAAATCAACTTCTGCCTCTGTCATTGGTAATTTACACCTTATTTTAATGTATTTCATAATTGACTTGAATCAATTTATTCCTTTTTTTCCCCCTTTTACTCCACCAGTGCAATGGCACATTATTCATTGTGCATCTATTAAAGGGATACACAATACTAGAGCTGTAAGGACGACATGTTTGTCCAAATGGAGAGGCTTGAATAAAGCTATGTTTAAAATCATGATGGACTTTTAAACGCATCCGTGCAAAAGCTTCAGGAGTTCTTTTGGCACGGAAAGTGTCATGTTGGCTAGTGCCAGAACACCTATCTCTATCTCTTCTCTCCAGGATAATACTCTTCTCCTGTGGGTGAGATTGGTAATGGGATTTTCATATGTACCGGTACATGCAGTGTTGCAGTTACAGAGAAACCTGTAGATATGACTCACTTTATATCACATTTGAACACAAACCTAAGAAGGATTTATACAGGGGCTGATGGTAATGTTTGCAAAAACATTTGCAAATTCTAACCCTTTAAATTGTATAAAGTGTTAAATGCAAAAGGTTTACAGTGGGTTTTTTTTTCTTAGTTTGATAGATACAAGCAAATAACTTCCCTAGGTCTCACTTGAAAAAAATAGACTGAAAGGGCAACTATAATGTGTAAATACATATTTTGTTATGTTTAAATAAGAATTGTAACTATTTATTTGCCAAATGTCTTTATTGATATCCAGTAAATGGGTTTTCTGTTGGATCTGTGCGCATTCCTGACGTCTCCCCCTTAGCATCAGCCTTGTTGCACACATGGAATAAATATTACAAAGATGATAAGTGTGCAGTATATTTGTATTGCTTATTTTTATTATTATAAAAACTCCCTTAGTACCCCCCTTACTTTTGGCAGCCCCTTTTTTATTGGGATCTGGGGGCATTTGGCCAGACCCCGAGCGGGATGATTTTATTTTATGTGGGCTGAGAGCTCACAGCCCCGGACATGTCGGGGGTGGGCCAGGGCTCCCAGTGCCCTGACCCCCCCTCCCATTATTATTTTAGGAGCTTGGAACCATTTTGCCTGTTAATTATTAGGTGGGGACAGGGCTACTAGCACTGGCCCCCCTAATTGTAATTGGGGGTTATTTTTATTTATGTCCAGCAGGATTGCATGTTTTTTACATTGATCTGAACACCGCCTATGTTTTCGATTTCCTAACCGCCCAATCTGCTGATTCGGACCCAAACTGAGGCATATCAAGTAGCTGCATTTCAGAAATTCCTTCAATTTGGCTAATATGCCCAATTCTAAACCAATTCAGAACAGATCATTGGATATAGAGCAGACCCATACTCTATTGTATATGGGCATTGCCACATAAAATCATTTACTAACATGCTTTATTAACCCCTTTTGTGATGCATGGTGCCTGCGTCACAAGGGGTTAATAAGGTGATCAATAGCCAGGGACCCATTGGCAGAGACCTGATCTGGTTCTTAATAGACCCTGTGTATCCGTGCCAAAAAATCGCAATACGTCACAACGGAAGTTCGGGCACAACACAATTTGGTTAAATGAGTTTTGTGGGAACAAAACAGGTTGTTCTGAAAAGCTCAGTGAATTCAAGTGTGGTACTTTGATGGGATGCCACCTTTACAATAAGGCAGTTTGGGAAATGTAACTATACATGGTATTATTGTTAAATGGAAGTGTTTAGGAACAGCAGCAACACGGCCACATAATGTCACAGAACTGGGTCACTAAGTGCTGAGGCAAATGGTGAATAAAAGTTGCCAATGCTCTGCTGATTCCATAGCTGAAGATTTCCAAACTTCCAATGGCATTAATATCAGCACAAAAAATGCATAGGAAGCTTCATGGAATTGGTTTCCACGAGCAGCTGCATGCAAGCCTCACATCACCAAGTATAATGCCAAGCATTGGATCGAGTGGTGTAAAGCATGACACCATTAGATTCTGAAAAAGTGTTCTGATGTTGTCTTCACTGTTTGGCAGTCTGGTGGATCTGGGTTTGGTGCATGTCATCAGGATGTTACCTTCCTGACTGAATTGGGCCAACTGTACAGTTTGATGCAGGAGTACTAATTGTACGAGCAGTGCAGGAAAATCTTAATGTTTCAGCATACCAATACATTTTGGACAATGCTATGCTTCCAACTTTTGGGGAAACAGTTTGGAGAATGCCCATTTCTATGCCGGCATGACTGTGCCCCAGTGCACAAGAAAGGTCCATAAAGACATGGCTGGATAAGTTTGGTGTAGAAGAACTTAAATGGCCCACAAAGAGCCCTGACCTCAACCCCATTGCAAAACTTTGGCATGAGCTGGAACAGAGGCCAGGCCTTTTCGTCAAATATCGGTGTCTGACCTCATAAATGCGCTATTGGATGAATGGACAAACATTTACACAGAAAGACGCCAAAATCTAGTGGAAAGCTGATATCAAATAAGGGATCAACTACATGTTAAGGTCTATGTATTTAGAATCCAATATAATAAAAACCTTGGTTGGTGTAATGGTCAGCTATCCCAATACGTTTGCTTAAGCACACAGACTGCAATGTCTGCCCCCTCGTGCAGCGCAATCTTAGTGCCGGGTGTTGTGTGACATCCTGGCACTCAGCAGGAAAACAAAAGAATATTCATCAGAAATGCCCCCCCTTCCCTGCAATGTGATAAAGCAGCAGGGAGGGTGGACACATTAAGAAATGGTATTAAGGAAACAAAATAAAATGCTGACTTGTTTGTGTATGTATGTGACTGGATGTCTTTGAGGTGTGTGTGACCTTCTGTGTGTATGTGACTGGATGTGAGGTGTGTTGTGTATGTGACTGGATGTGAGGTGTGTTGTGCATGTGTGGATGTGAGGTGTGTTGTGCATGTGTGTATGTGACTGGATGTGAGGTGTGTGTATGTGACTAGATGTGAGGTGTGTGTATGTGACTGGATGTGAGGTGTGTGTATGTGACTGGCTGGATGTGAGGTGTGTGCATGTGTGTATGTGACTGGCTGGATGTGAGGTGTGTGCATGTGTGTATGTGAAAGGCTGGATGTGAGGTGTGTGCATGTGTGTATGTGACTGGATGTGAGGTGTGTGCATGTGTGTATGTGACTGGATGTGAGGTGTGTGCATGTGTGTATGTGACTGGATGTGAGGTGTGTGCATGTGTGTATGTGACTGGCTGCATGTGAGGTGTGTGCATTTGTGTATGTGACTGGCTGCATGTGAGGTGTGTGCATTTGTGTATGTGACTGGCTGCATGTGAGGTGTGTGCATGTGGGTATGTGACTGGCTGCATGTGAGGTGTGTGCATGTGGGTATGTGACTGGATGCCTGTGAGGTGTGCGTGTGTGTATGTGACTGGATGCCTGTGAGGTGTGCGTGTGTGTATGTGACTGGATGCCTGTGAGGTGTGCGTGTGTGTATGTGACTGGATGCCTGTGAGGTGTGTGTGTATGTGACTGGATGCCTGTGAGGTGTGTGCATGTGTGTATGTGACTGGATGCCTGTGAGGTGTGTGTGTGTGTGCATGTGTGTATGTGACTGGATGCCTGTGTGGTGTATGTGACTGGATGCCTGTGTGGTGTGTGTGTGTGTGTGCATGTGTGGTGTGTGTGTGTGTGTGCATGTGTGTATGTGACCGGATGCCTGTGAGGTGTGTGCATGTGTGTTTTTTGCTAGCTTTCTAAAACTAAATTACATTTTTTCAAGCCCTGTTGTGTATGCCTTTTATTAAGTTTTAGTGCAACCTCCAAGATTCTTGGAAGTTAGCTCCATCAGCTTTTGTATATCAGCTGTTATTAAAGGACAACTGTAGCCAAAACTGAACTCATGTTTAATTAAAAGATTGTATCAAGTGTAGTTGATTTGAAAAGAAAATCTTTAATGAAAGAATGAATATACCGTATTTGCTCGATTATAAGACAAGGTTTTTTTCAGAAATTGTTTTCTGAAAATTGCCCCTCATCTTATAATCGAGGTCTTCTTATAATCTGACCTCAAATTGAGGTCAGATTATAAGACATGGATCCAGGTCCCCAGCAGAGCTGCAGGGGACCTGGATCACCCTCTCTAGCAGCAGGGGATGTCTGTGCGATAAGCGCAGACTCTCCTGCTTCCGCCCGGCACGACCGCCGGGGCTTCTATGAAGAAGCCGGGAACTTCTGCTTTCGTCACAGAAGTCCCGGCGAGCGTGCCGGGCGGCAGCAGGGGAGTCTGCGCTCGTCGCGCAGACATCCTCTGCTGCCCCACTAGGCACCAGGGAGAATCGGGCAGCTGGGGGATGTCTGCACAATACGTGCAGACATCCTCCATGCTGCCCGACACCTCCGTCTATTATGACGGACCAGCTGTCCGTCATAATAGACGGAGGTGTCGGGCAGCATGGAGGATGTCTGCACGTATCGTGCAGACATCCCCCGGCTGCCCCCACTAGCAACCAGGGTTTCTATTTACATGTAAGGGGGAGGGAGGGGGCAGGGAGACAGGGGGAGGGAGGGGGCAGGGAGACAGGGGGAGGGAGGGGGCAGGGAGACAGGGGGAGGGAGGGGGGCAAAACAACAAGAGGAGAGAGGGGGGAAGAGACAGAGCAACAAGGGGAGGGGGGAAGAGACAGAGCAACAAGGGGAGGGGGGAAGAGACAGAGCAACAAGGGGAGGGGGCAGAGAGAAACAAGGGGGGGGCAGAGAGAAACAAGGGGGGGAGTCAAAGGGAGGGGGAGAGAGACAAAGCTGGGGGCAAAGGAAAGAGAGAGGCAGCATTGGCACATAAAAAGGAAATAAAAACAAGAAATGCATTTTTTGATATAATTTTTTTATTAAAAAAGCAATTTACATGTGAATATATACAAATTTAACTTTTTTCCTATAGGGTAGTCTTATATTCAGGCTTTTAGTTTTTTTCCTAAAGGAATATCCAAAGTTTGGGGGGTCGTCTTATAATCAGGGTCGTCTTATAATCGAGCAAATACGGTAAATAAAGTGCCTTAATGAGCCTTCTTTACTCCATATAGTTTTCTCAGGAGGCAGACATGTTCTTTAGAATCTTGAGTCATCTCTTGACTCATCTTGGTTCAAGAAACATTCAAGAAACATCTGACCCATCTGACCAAAGGCCAATATGGAGTAAAGATGGGGGAGGGGGGCAATTGGCAATTTGTGTCTCAAATTTGATTGTGCCCAGTAGTTTTAACTCCAATCCAACTTGAGTACTTGTTAACTGGTAAAAAAAAAAAAAAAGCTCTGAAAGTTAGAACACACAAAACAGAGTAAATCTTACAGATGCTCAAAAATTAAAAAAGGACTGGGATCCCCAGGGCTGGAGAGGAAGCTAGCTCTAGTTTAATTTGGCAGGTTGGCAGCCATGGAACAGGCAGACATTCAACTGTCACTGTAGCTGACCTTCATATCCTACCTTTCACAGCCCAGACGGGAACAAAAATCCAACAGTAACAGCAGCAGAGTTTTGTATTCCATCTTAGCAGGCACAAAACAGGCTCAAAAATCCAACTGCCACTGCATCTGAGCTTCATAACATCCAACTGCCACTGCAGCAAAACTGTATACCCCATCTGACAGGGGGCAGTCACAGGACAGGTACAAACAGCCAACTGTCACATCAGCAGAACATCATATCCTACCAGCCACAAGACAGGTGCACACATCCAACTGGCTTTGTAGCAGAGCTTCATATCCCACCTTAGCAGCCACAGGACAGGTACAAACATCCAACTGTCGCTGCAGCAGAGCTTCAGATGCTGGCTTCGCAGTCCTAGGACAGATGCAAAAATTCAACTGTCACTGCATTAGAGCTTCATATGCCAGCTTAGCAGCCACAGGACAGACAAAAACATCCAACTGTCACTGTAGCAGAGCTACGTATCTCATATAAGAAGACAGACGCAAATTTCAAAAAGGTCACTGCAGCAGAACTTCATACCCCATCTTAGCAGCCACATAATTAACCAAATGTTCAACTGTAATTGCAGTAGTGCTTTATATACCAGATTTGATGTATAATCTACAATTATCCTGATTTAACACCTGCAGCCCATCTTGATCCTTCTCCTCTTCTTATGTTACTACTACATCTAGATTGTGTGTAAGTCTTGTGTGGTAACCGCACTTCATTTTGTGTAGCTCTGTCTTTTTCTGTCTTGTATTTTTATCATCTTCCCTATTGTACATCCCTGCTTAGTATGTCTGCGCTTTGTAAATAAAATAATATCAATTTCTAGAGTCTCTTGAATTATTATAAAGGTCATTAGAGTATCCAAAGTGGAAGATAGATGCAAATCAGTTAACTATATTTGGCGATCCATAAATCCCAGAGTATCAACAAGTTTCTCTGAAACTCAGCAGAGTTTAGAAACGCATTGAAAGTAGGCCTATTTGAAACTATTTACTGTTAAAAAAAAACAAAAAACAATACTCATCTATTTGCTAACTCTTAAAATCTGTTCCTGGAGGCGCATATTGCTCAAAATGCCACTGGGTAATAACTTACTTTGCAGCCATAGACAGGATGGATATTGCCATGTGCCCTCTATGCCCAAGCATTAAGGTAAAGAATCTGGATCACTTAAATGGCATTTTTACTAGTTACACTGTAACACACGGGGTACCAGATGACAATAGACCCTGAGCACCGGAGATTATAAAGTTAGCTAAATGACAGCAAAGCAGAGCTAAAGCAACTAACAAAGAACAGAACTGAAATACAGATTGCAGGGCTACAGGACAGAGGCAAAATAAAGCAGAAAGCAAACTAAGGATAAACAATACTTACAGACAGAACTTAAAGGGACAGGCACAGATATAACTAAGAATACATACAGAGGACAGGGCTAAAGAACACAGGAGAAACATACAAAAGGAACAAACATAAATACAGGAACTAGCCTAACACTTAAAGGGACACCCCCATTAAAAAATGAAAAGTTTTTATTTTGCATTGTTGATTTAAGATCTGTCTTGTTTGAAATATTTTACTAAACAAGTGTGACTGAGGGCTGCCATTTTGTAAAATTCTCAAAATGGATGCTGAAGATAAACACCTAATTTTATTTTTAATTTTATATGCAATTAATTCAAACATAGAAAAAAATACCCAGTGGCATATGTCTTATATATGCGTTTGTTTTAAATGCACAGGTAACCTAGTTACATCTTATGTAACTGCATAGTTGCCAACAACGGCCATGTTTCCAGGGACACATATGTGTTCCACATGCTGCAGTTGCATGGCAGGGCAGGAATGAGCATAAATAATAAGCAAAAACAATAAACAAGCAAAGCAAGAAGGATACTGAAATGCCTGGATGAACCTGCACAAGGTTCATCCAGGCTGTATGAACAATGGTTACATACGTATAACTTGTACGTCTACTTTAATAAATATGTGTCATTTGTTCTTCCATTCATTTTAATGTTCTGTTCTTTGGTTATGTCTTTTAGGTATTGACTTTAAAACAAAGACTATCAACATTGATGAAACATCATTAAAACTCCAGATATGGTAAGAGTTCCCTTATATTTGTTCACTTTGGCCATCAATTACTTCTGCTTTAATACATTTTACAGCTGCAAGATAGCACTCCGGATTAGATGAAAGGTTGGATGTGTTTGCCTTATTTTATTAATTTATGTTAAAAATAATAAACAATCTAGTTATCACATAAAAAACCCTGATAAACTGATTAAACTAATAAACTGATTGTATGCAACTATGTAACAACAAAAATTACAACTCCTATATCAAGTCCAATAAAGCTTTTACACCAGGGCTTGATAAACTTTAATTTCGTTTTTTAGGATTTTAGGAGCCAGACAATGGCACATCAGTCACGCAAACATACACACATAATCGCGCACAGAGAAAGTCCCAAACACACCCAATCAGTCACATAAACATCCAGTCAGTCACATAAACACACAGTCACATACACAGACCTCATAGACATCCAGTCAGCCACATACATACACAAACAAGTGTATTTGTATATATGGTCTCCATGGCGACCTGATGCCGGGGTTTGTTGAGCCTTGCTTTACACTGTTATGTATAAAAGCATTACAGTTTGGTAACGTAGCAAGTTCTTTTATTTGAAACCTCCACTATATTTGTGGTTTATTTCTGTATTTGCTCAGTGGAGGTGTCGCCTTGAATAACACGTACATAACCATGTGCAAATAGTGATATTAACCTTCAGTGAAAATAATGAAACTGTAACAAGAAAATATTATAGTGGAAACTTACCACTAAAGAGTGAGAAATAACCTTGCAAAATCTGCAGAAAATAAAATATGTACCTTAGCTTGGAACTAAAATATATCCTAGATGTAAATGGTTCTGTATCACAAACGATTCTGTTGTGAAGGTGGAGCTATAGAGCTATCTGAAACATTCAATTGGCCTCCATGTTGATGGCGTCAATGTTATATTTTAGCTCTGATCTGTTTACAAGGGAAAATAATGTACTGCTGGCACTGATCTTCATTTATTTCTCAGAAATCGTACAAGGCTTGCCTCCACAACCCTAAGGAGGAGAAAAGACCCAGGGAAGCAAGAGATAATTCCTTGCCGTATGCTTTATAGGGCCATGATGAGAAGTCCTCCCTAAATCTCCATGATGTGTGGGATCTAGGACAAATGCAAATTGTGGGGTGTTGCATATGTTTGTGCACAAGTGTATATAACAGCCTTTGGCTAACTGGATCAGTTTAAGTTGTAATACTATAATATACCACTGAACTGGGTGGGGGAGGAGGTTCCGGAGGCAGGGGGTGAGCAGGCTCTGGAGGCGCACACACTGTGCCTAACTATAGTTCTATATTTTGGTCTGTATATGTTTTAAAAATGAGCTTTTTCACTCTTTGCTTGGAGTATTGCTTGCAAATCTGCTTATTGCAGTGGGGACTGAGGTTGCCACTAGAGTGACCACATATTAATTCTGCTACACATTTTACATTATATAAATTATCAGGAATTGGGAACCATGTAGATTTCAAATCAAATAATACATAGTCATTATCAGAAACCTCTATTAGCAGATATATAGGCTGTTTCAGAGAACTTTTAACCCCTGCATTGCTAGATAGATCTAGGTTGTTTCAGAGAACTTAACCCCTTTATCCATTACACACACACACAGATATCTCACTCACACAGATATGCATGCACACACACACACACACACACACAGTATCTCACGACATCATTTTGTACGGTGCATTCTGCAAATGACAGGTATATTGTAAATATTGTAAATTGTATGGTAAGTGTTCATAACATGGTTTGCCATAAGGTTGTGAACTTATAGTGAGTTGCGTGGCAATCAGCTGTGACCCCTCTGATAGTCATCCACACCAGGAAACATTACCTCCTCAGTATCTCTGTCTCGCAGATTTGCCAGCCCAAGATAAGTTAAAATAGTCTGGGCCCAAACAACATATTGAATAGCTAAATGACATAATTTTCTGAATTTCATCTGTTGCTCCAATATGGCCCGATTTCTAACCAGATCGTAGCATATTGATGAAATCAACTAATTAGTGTCCAAATTCACGTGTGCCAAATTCACGTGTGCCAAATTGAAACAGATTCACAATTCTATTTGTATCCAGAGAAAATATAAGGTGACATTACTTGATCTGCATTAATATAGCTAATATTGGGCTACATGGAGAGGCAGCAGTAAGCAGTGTGACCAAACATTAATGGGACAGAGAACTTGAGATAACAGGCTTGCTTGTAGTCAACATAGATGAAGTGTCATAGAGAATTCTCTGAGAAATGTGTGAACTGAAGAAGCTCTCACATTGTCCCGTAGTTATTTCAGTGAATTCATTATGTCGGAGGACGCCATACAGTAAGTTTTCTTGTAGTGTTTCAAGGAAAAATGCATTTGCTGTCCTTGGTAAGCACTAGATGTAGGCTGTGGTAACTCACTGGTATCTTAAGTCTGAACCTCTGCCGACAAATGCCTTGCGTATAACTTTTTCAGATAAATTGGGATGATGCCTTCTTGTGAGTTCTGCGGACGAGGCCGTTTTTTTTGTTTTTTATTGTTACATCTTTCAGAATGTTATGTCTGCCCAGAACCCTGTGAGGTCACAAGAATTATATTAGATCATCATTACTATGACGTCACAGTAGAGCTGGATTTCAACTACCAGTATATACTTATGAGTGAATCCCAATGTCTTGATCCCAAGAGTAATGAAAAGAGGTAGGTGCTATATGTGTAAGTTGCACCACCAATACAGATAATTAAACAAGACTCAGGCATGAGCGGAGTCAATTGATCTGGGATCAACTGTTTTGTGCATAATGGTCGTTCAGTCTCACAGAGAGAAAACCTCCATACAAATCACACATTGTTATTATTTATTGAATGCACTAGGATTGTGAAATTGAAAAGGTGAGCGACTATTTTCATGAACCAGTCTGAAAGAATTCAGTACTCAAACATAAGCACATTTTAAAACAATTACTCATTCTTTAACGATCAAACAAAAATAGGTGCAAAGGTCCAACCGTTGAAACGTCAGTATCCGTATAGGATTTATGCTGTAAATTCCTTAAAATAACGTAGTCAAGCTGGAAGAAGTCTCCAATTCAGCTGCTTTGACCTTATGTTTGAAATTCTCTTGTCGATTTTCTGCAATCCCCTCTTTCATGGATAAAGCCCCAAGCTTGTTCCCTGAAACCCAAGTGTATCCTGGATATGTTTACACTGGCTGGTACGTCAAGACCAATAAGAATCACAGACTCTTTATATTTGGCGCTTTTCTCCAAGCCTAGTATTCACCATGGATGTGTACAAGGGCACTGGCAAATGTGGAACTGAAGAACTTTCACTAGAATTTGAGTGCACTCCAAGTCCATTCTAAGATGCACTCGACTTACTTGGCGTTACAGGCATCTTCCCTAGGGGAGTTTTTCTGCAAATGTAATACTTTATTTAAAGGAAAATTTGTCCCCCCCCCCCCCCCTACATTCCTTTGTATGTGTTCATATACACCCATGAAACTGTTGGATATTTCTCTATAAATTTTAGATCCTTAAGACCTATACTTTTTAAACATTATAAATCTTGAGCAATATATGTGTACAAAGTCTATAAATACTAAAGAGCTGTAAATTCATGTATGCTGCTTCTTCTATAACAGGGCTCGACAAACCCCAGGCGCCAGGTCGCCATGGCGACCAGGAAATGAGACCTGGCGCCTGGGTGAAGTTACCCTCCCTGTCCCCTTGCCGCTGCCATCCGATGTTTTTTTCTTTTTTTGTATCGCGAGGGGGTAAAGTCTGTGCGTATAGCACAGACTGCAAGCTCCGCCCCCTCGCGCAACGCGTGTCTGAGTGCCGGGTGTCGTCACATGACATCCTGGCACTCAGCAGGCCGATGAGTGAGGACATGTTGCAGCACGGATGTCCCCCTCCCCTGCAATGAGGTAAAGCAGCAGGGAGGGGGGACACATCAAGAAAAGACTGTGTGAGGTGTATGAGGTGTTTGTATATATGTGTATATGTAAAGTAGGTGTGTGTGAGAGGTGTTTGTATATATGGGTATGTAGGTGTGTGTGTGAGGTGTTTGGATATATGTGTATATGTAAAGTAGGTGTGTGTGAGAGGTGTTTGTATATATGTGTAAATGTAAAGTAGGTGTGTGTGAGGTGTTTGTATATATGTGTATATGTAAAGTAGGTGTGTGTGTGTATATATGTGAAGAAGGCATGTGTGTTTATGAATTGCGTGTATGCTTGCGTGATTGTCTGGCTCCTACATTTTTTGGCTGGCTCCTAAAATCTAATTAGATTTGTCAAGCCCTGTTCTATAATGTATGTTTTCTTAATCTGTTAATGTTGCTGCAGTGAGGATGTGTCCTCCCTCAATAGTTCTCTAACAATGATATGCTGCAAGGCTTTCATGTGATTTATCTTCGGAAAAAAAGAGTGTCAAAGATATGAGTCATCACCAATCCATGCACGTGATACAAGGGGCAAGCCGTGTGTGTTTTACACCGCACACTAAAAAAAATAATAATACTCAATTGACATGCGTTTATTGTTGAAGTCCATTAAATCTAAAAATAACGTCTTGGCCTTTCTAAAGCTGACATTGAAGTGTGATATACACTTGATAACCCAGGTGCATTTTAATTTGCACAGATGACATTAAATAACCGTTAGATGAAGGCATAATAGAGCAGTACAGACACATAAAGACTGAGAGCAAATCCTCCTGTCTCAGGCTTCCAGTCAGTCAAATGTCACCATAAATTGGTAAACCAGAACAGTGATATATGATTGCATCACAATCTAACTCAGGAAAGAGAACAGCATGGACTGAATAGGTTTGTTTAGTAAAGTTGAGTGCTGCTATCAGCTAGTTTTAATGTCTATGTAAAATGACTTGTTTTGTTTCAGGGATACCGCAGGGCAAGAACGATTTCACACTCTGAGTGTCAGTTATTTCCGTGGCGCCCAAGGATTTGTTCTCGTTTATGACATCACAAACACAGTGTCATTTGAAAACACGGCAATGTGGATGAGAGACATTAAAACGGTAAGCAACTGGTTGATCATAGTGCTGATCAACATACCAGTGACCAATAATATAGTTGAGGCAAGTCCCATCAATTTAGATATGAACTTACTTTGTATTCGTTATTTGTATTTGCAGTTTTCTCTGGGACACATGCATGTTTATATGCTAGCGTGTACTAAATCTTAGCAAGTACTTTAACATTGAGAGCTATTTCTCTTTTACATTGTGGGCTATCTGCCATTCACAAAAATCTATTATGAAGAGTTCAAGGCCTGTAAGTGCCTAACATTATGGGCCTGTGTTAGTACTGAAATAAAAGGCCACAGCTGTCAGAGTGCACTGAGCTTTCTTGTAATGGGTAAATGCTTTTTTGTGTTCTAAGGTTTTCTGCTTTCCATGCTTTCGAGATCAAATCCATTTAGACGCTGACTGTCTCTTTGCAATTTTCTTTTTCAATGCAGAAAGCGGGTGAAGAAGTAGAGGTAGTTCTCTTGGGAAATAAGTGTGACAAGGAAGACAAACGTGAGGTTTCAAAAGAAAGAGGAGAAAAGGTAAGCATTGATTATCTCGGCATCTAAGAGTATTTGAGTAAGCTGGGTACACTGCATCTGTAAAGTGCCTGACCATGCAGCTGGAACATTAGGAACTAATGTAGCTAAAAATGTAATTCTCATTTCATGATATTGATTGTAGCTTTTTGTATTATGCCAAAGGTTTGAAAAATGTCTTCTAATGCAGCTATTCAAGTTTTTTATGCATTGTCTCAAACTTTAGAAATGAAATGTTCACTTAAGTAACTTTTAAAATTTTTGGCACCAACTTTCAAGTTATTTAATATAAAGCTTTCGTCACATGACCAGGGGCAAGGTGCTGTGTACCAAATCAGTGCTTCCACCATAGGGGTAAGTTGGTGGATGGTTCACTGATCTAATATAGTTTGTGTAACTTGAAGTTTTAAGGAGGGTATTCATTTATTTATTTTTAAAAAGGATTTTATGCAGTGCTTGCTGGCAATAAATACATTTTAATACACATCCATTTTTCAGTGGTTCATTCATGAAAGCCCTCTGTAATACACACAGCACAGGCTTTGAGTGAGGGTAAGGATTAGGGTAACTTCTAACTGCTACTTTAAGCCCAGATACATACATTGCACCAGGAGGGTTTGGGTAAGGGTTAGCTTTAAGCTACAGTTACTTACTCTAACCCTAATCCCCAGTGAGTTAACCCTAATCCTTGCCTTCAGGTGTGCACTGACTTATTGGAGCATCCAACTACTGCATATGTCTGTCTGATATCTGAGTGTCATGTAGGCCTCAGAAATGCGTGTTGTTACATAGAATACTTACGTAACATCACGTTATAATGGATTTTCAAAGGGGTTAGTGACAGTCAAAGACTAAATTACCCTGCATGCTTTACAGTGAAGCATAGAGGCTGGCAGTTAGATGATAAGATGTCATGCATATTGAAAAATATGCCATATTATTTCCATACTAGGGCCACTGTAATTTCCACTTATACTTCTCTAATACAAGCAGAAGTGGAAAAAATGTTTAGTGGTTCATTAACCACTGGGGGTATGTAAATGCATATCGCTTTATCATTACTAATTCATTTTGAAACATATTTTACTTGTTTCTTAATTTACATATGTATCATGCTTTGTTTACAGTGTGGATTTTGGTTCATAGAAGTACAGTGAGACAAATATCAAGGCTAATACATGCTCTGATTTAATAATTAATTAAAATGACATAACCTTAGCAGTTACATGCTTATGAAAGTTGTTGCTGTACATGTTCAGATCAAGAGGACTCAACTCATCATCACTAAGTGGAAAATGTGGACATTCCCCAAAGAATCTCTGAATACAGTTGTTTACACCACCCCCCCCTAAAAAGAAAAAACTTTACAAATTAAATGCTGCCAGGTGCATCAAAAGTATGACAAGAGAGTCCCTTTTGAGGTTATAATAATGACAATGCTGCGGACAGAAGCATTTTTTTTAGAATCTCTTGCAATGGACTTGTAAGGTGTTTGCGCTTTAATTTACATATTCGTTATCTGTGCATGACCCAGAATGAGATTTTTTTTCTCTATAGGTTATTATGTAGGAATAATTCCTGTGGGTGTAAGTGATTAGCAATGCAAATATTTTTTTTTTCTATGTAAAACTGAAGTTCACTGAATGATTGATTAAAACAGAGCTCTTAAACACTCACTGTTCTACATTCTGAAGACATAGTTTTAAAATAGAGAGTGGTACAATGTAAAGGTAGAATTCAGACCATACTTCCATGAATTCTAGGTGAACCATGACCTTAAAATGTTTAGATTAGCTCTTGTTTATGTTCTAGGAAGGACCAATAAGATGGAAAACATTGAGGGATAGACCACCAACAGTGGTGAGGTGCTGCCAAAAAATTGTCATTTGATTAGGGGTGTGACCTTACCCATTGATTTTGTGCCATTTCTGGACACATGGGTGCCCTGGGGGTAGACCAAGGACACAATAGCATAACTTTAAACAACACTGCACTGACAGCAATTAAATAAATGAAGGTAAGAGCACCTGCCAGGCAAACCAACTAGGCATGTAAAAGCTTTGTCATTGGAAGCAAATGGGAAGTCCTCAATTTAGATAGTCTAATGTATAGTCGTTCTCAAAGGTGCTTTGCGTAGACCGTTTTAGTTGCATAGAAGAGTAAGTTTACTGAAAAAACAGTGCATTAAGGAGCCAGTTTGGTCATATTCAATCATTATAGTCTTATAGTTGGTGAGGGCTACTAGCCTGTTTGCTGGTTGACATACAGAGGTCCCTGGACATGTGTTTAAACAACAATATAGCCACTCCTCTCCAACTGGGTCTCAAGGTAGTTTTTCTATACAATGCCGGGGTTCTGCATCTATTAAAATTTATATACTCGATATGGGCTTTAATCAATAGGAGTCTCCTCTGAATGCAGAGAGCGAAAAATGACAGTAAGTCCTTACGGTGTTATGAAGTCTTTATTATGACAGTAAGTCCTTACGGTGTTATGAAGTATTATTTCTGAGGGAGGCAACGTCGGCCTCCCTCAGGGATGTAGTGACCTGTAAGGTTGCCTGGGATAAATCCACAAAACGTGTTATCTCCTCCCTGTTTTGCTGGTAGTTTTGTCTCAATAAGTGGAGAGAAGGGCATCTCACTGGGCCGGATAGTGTAGGCTGCATCCCAGGTTGGAAAAGTTGGTCGCCCTTTAGTGTTTTGTGCACGATCGATTTTCTCTATCTCTACTGAATAAGTACATACATTCCCTGTATTGCAGTTCTCAGTCCAGCTTCTGTGACCCCTGTGTTTGTGGCTTTTATTATATGTAAATCTGTTGCAAAAAAGTGTAGATTTGGTAATCCTGTGCTTGTATATGGTGGTTAAGAAAATCCACCGCTTCAATTTTAGGTCATGGCTTAGATCCGCAATGTCAGAGCTTAAGGGTTGGCTTTCCTTTTCAACAATGTCTGACAGGCATGATTTAGTGGGTAGAAGGCATAGGGCCTCCCTCCAATCTCTGTAGCGTAACCACTCTTCTTCGATTTGGCGTGCAGCTGAAGAATTTACATGGGAGGAGGCTGGTTCTTGGTCTGCTTCGTCTCCTTGGATTTTGGGGTGTCTGCAGATTTATATTGTCTACCTATATCGGCGGTTAGCATAGTTAGCAGGCAATATTGCAATCTATGATGCAGAGCAATGTTAAGGCACGTCCGCCTTCGTGGCCCGCTGACTTTGCCCACTCTTTTTTTTCTCTCTTCTTTATCCCACTGTAATGCATTTACCAAACTATTGCTTGGCTTTTTTCCCAACCCTCTCTTTTTCATTCCTCCTGTTCTTTTTTCCCTTTATAGCCATGTCTAATCTCCACATAATAATGACCTTTGGCAATCCAGCTATTAATCCACCTAGGCTTCCATTATCCTCAGCCAGCCAGGTCCACAGCCTTTGTCCTGCTAAATCTGTGTATTTTCCACAATGCTCGCCCAGACCTAGTTCTTGTCTTAGTATCATCCTTTTTGTGTAATCCTTCTTCCAGTGTGTGGTTCAGTTTTTAATAGCAAGTATCTTCCTTACACATCCGTATTATTACAATAAATTACATATTTCATTCATATGCCTGTCCTATACCAGATTTCCCCATATAATGGCACAGTCCCCTGTCTAGCACATATAAACTTTGACAGTTCAACCGTGAAATAATAATAATCATAGCTGGAAGCAGGAGTGCATCCATGCGGATTACAATATTATTCAACAGAACTTAAGGAAACTGGTAATACAGAGGGAAATGTAAGTGCCTTCTCATGTAGAACTCTAGAAGTAAAGCAAATAGCGAATATAAGATGACCCCCCCCCCCTCCCCCATCATAGAACAGTAACTAATAACACTGCACCAAGTGTAGCTTGCCTTAAAATAACTGAATGCACACCTGGTTACATCTCTCGCAAGTCAAGTACAGTAACTCTCCTGATCTTCTACTGTATGTTATATTCCGAACAAATTGGGATATTAGCATAGCCCTTCACTGAAAACAACAGTATGTGATTGTTCTCAATTGATGTCATCGTTTAGTTGATAAACATGTAGCAGGACTCTCAAAACCTACCTTATCTGTAACATTGTTTATTAAGTCTTGTAATACCCTTTGCATGCTGTAGCTAACACTGTGGAATTTTATGGTGTTTATACATGTAGAAAAAAACAATCAGGAAAGGAAAATGTCCCTGAAAAATGGATCTCGGGGAATAGACAAATTAGCCATTAAAAGATCTTCAGCTGATAAACCTATTTAAAACATTGTATGCTTTAACAAGTTGAACTTTTTTCCTTTTTCGAAAGGCCTGCTCTTAATTTTTGTTGAGTGTGTATACACTATTTTTTTAATGCATTTTATGTTTTTCAGCTTGCTTGGGAGTTTGGCATACCGTTTTTTGAGACAAGTGCTACAGAAAATATAAACATTGAAAAGGCATTTTTAATACTGGCAGAAGCCATCTATGCAAAGGTAGGTTTATATATGGAATAAAAGTATAAAGATATGCAAGGTTAATGGGATTTAACAAAGCATTATCAATTAGTAAATCCTGTCCATACTTAATCATTGACATTTGTGCCTATGTGAGGGTCTACCTATTCGTAGTTAGGAGAGGAGCCCAAGGTACAGAAATGATATTAGTGCATTAAAGTCCAGACCAGAAGCTGCAGAAAAGACCATGGTCATGCAGTAAGATAATCCAGGGTCAAAGGGCAGGCGGCTGACAATGGTAAAATGATAAATGGTATAACATTCCAAGGGTCTAAGGGCAGGCGGCATACCAGGGTAAATCCAGAAAAACGGTCCAAGGGTCAAAGGACAGGCAGCAGAGCATAACCCAATAAGTAATCCAAGAGTTGTAGGGTAGGCAGAAATCATAGAGCAGAGTCCAGTAAACGGATCCAGAGTTCAGGTCAGGGGGTAAGAAGCAGGGAGAGCACAGACACTGGGAGACCCTGAGCACTGATGCTCAGGGTCTCACAGAATTGTGAGCTGGGGCTTTATAGGGCTAAAAGGAGTGACATCACAGACCTGACACCACATGTAACTCTAATACTATTTACAAGCATCTTAAACAACTTCTGAAGGCCAACTAGATTCACACCAAAATGGTGACAATATTCATAAAAATATATTTTCTGTCAAAGAATCATAGCTCTGTCCAGCTCGTAATTTGTACATATCAAAATTCTTCTACCACACTCAATTTTGCGAAGCCTTCTTCCTAGATCTCAGTGACATTACCTTAAGGAGGGACAAAAGGGTCGAATCTGATAGCTCCAAATTGGCCCAAAATGGATTCAGATTGGGCAAGTTAGTCGCATTTCACAAATTGCCAAATTCCAGCAATTGGAATTGGCTGTTTGGACCATTCAGAAACCAAAGCATCAGAAGCATTCAGATCCGGACAATTTCGCTATTGGTTTTCGGTTACCGAATATGGGCCGATCACTCCCTAACAAGCTCTGGATTCAGGAAACCTACACAAAATATGTCCATTTCAATTCTCCAGATTTTAGTTAGAGAATTTAATAGAAAACTGTCAAAGAATTAAAGTAAATATATTTTAAAAACAAAAATATTTAAATACAATTATAATATATTAATTTTAAATATTATGATTGTATATTTATGTTAATAAAAGCATTTTAAAATTTTAATAAAATTTTTAATATTTTATGTTCATTTACTTTATTTTAATGTCATTTTATTTAATTTATTTATTTATGATGGCTTTTATTACACATTTGGCCATTTTGGGTAGAATTTTGCTTTTATGAAATACGCCTATAGGGAGGACTGAGGCTACCACTGCATTTCGGTGCTTTTTAGCTGATTTTGGTGTGTCTGGAGATATCTGTATGGAATTGGCTATGATGTCTGCGGAAGTATACTGAGGCACATTGGGGCTACTTGAGTAGCTCAAAATACATGTACTGATGTGCCACCAATGTGATCCAAATTTGTCCGTAATGTAGAGGCACAAATGTTTCTGTTTCACTCTTAAAATTGATTTTGAATGGTACTTTTCTTAACTACTACAAAAACTTGGGATAAATAAAGTTAAGTCTTCACTTTAGCCCTCCAGCTGCTGAGGGCCAACATCTCCCATATAACTAACAAGTTGCTGGGCAGAATGAGAGGTAGCAAGGATTAAACAAAACATGTCCGGGGACATTTAAGTAAACCAAACGTGTATCTTAATAGATACACGCAGATTTACTAACTGCTGTGTCTCACATGCGAGACACAGCAGTTCCCGGTTGTCGCATGCACAGCCAATCAGAGCGGGGGCTCACCTAGTTAAGGTCTCCCCTGCTGATCCCAGGCAAAAACGAGGGTCTCTCTCTGTGCTAGCAGAGAGAGACAGTCGCCGACGAGGCGGCTGCCTGCTTCCTATGGAAGCATGGCAGCTATCGGTCAGAGGATAAACTGGCGTGTACTATCAAAAGTACACGCCAGTTCATCCTCATACTAGGGACAACTAACTTTTCACTTGTGCTTCTATATTATATTCCTGTCATTGGACAATATAATGCCTTATTGTATGAGTGAGCCTGCACACTAACCCCTTCTCATTTGGAGATTCTGTGACAATTGAGCTCACTGAAGAGATAAAAGCAGATCTTAAGACCCAATCTTCTTTTCTATGGAATATGATTGTGTTTTAAACTTCTTCACGATAATAATTTGTTGATTTTTGAATAGTTTTAACTGATAAACTGTCATCCCCCACTTCTTTGTAAATCAGAGGTAACAGAAAGTTTTTAAGCTGTTATTAGATGAAAACTCATCGTGCTAAACAAGCTTACACTATGACCTAGAATACCTGTCCATACAGGAATCCTGGATCCATGCATCATATTATCCACAAACAGCATATATATTTTTCTAGACTGCTTATGCAATGCCACATATACCACTAAATTCTATTAGAGGCAACTCTGAGCGCCGTAGTCCCTCGTTCCTCTCACAGCGCTGTGGGAACTTAATTTCCCATGACTGCTCGCTTCCATAATACGGGTCCTGGAGCAAGGAACAAAGCAGCTTCACAATGGAGCTCCTGGAAAGTGAGTATCCTTTATCTGAACTTACCCATATCCTAAAACATAGTATGTATATGTATATCATCGCTGGAAAGTTACATGACCATGGTCTTGCTTTAACATCTATCAGGACTAGGGAGCGGTGAACATCTCAACTTGCACAATCATTCATTTTCGAACATATATTACCTGCCCTATTGCATCTTCTGCTAAAATATTTCCTCAATTTCTTCTCTCATGTTGTATATCTCAGTAATAGCAATGTTGGTCTGTTGCTCTCTTTTTCCCCCCAAGTGGTCTGAGTCCTGGATGTCTATGTTGTAATCTCAATTGAATTTTTACTGTTCTTTGTTTAATTCATTTTCTCAACTGAATGTTTATTACAACCTCAGCTTCAATCTGTTTTTCAGAGATCTTCTTTACTAATGGATCATAATGTGGTGAATTTGAGAGAACCAAAGAAAAAGGCTGCTTGCTTTACTTGTACCTGAAGAAAATTTATTCCAAAAGTATATACATGCAGAGTGAACAGGAAATGGAAAACACAACATGTTTCGTATGTGAACCAATGTTTAAACAGAATATTATTTTATCTTTTGGCTGACCGATGCTTCCTGGGCAGTTCAGCCACCCGACTCTGTACTTCGCAGTGTGACTTCACCCTTTTTTCAAGATCGCAAGCCACACTGGGGGGAGGTGGGGCTACACTGAGTTGGGAGGCAGGACAGCATGAAGCTTAGATCGTAGGAGATTAGACCCAAGCAATGAGACAGGATGTGTCAGGGAAAAATATGAATTTTTAGATGCCACTTGAGATAACCATTCATTCAGTATCTCCCACCTTCGTTTTACAAAGTGATAATGACATATAATTAAACTATATTCTGCAATAATGCACATGGTAACAACCTAGGAACATTTATTAACACACACTAATATAGAAATAAGCTGTAGCAGGGATGTAAAAAAAAATTAAAAAGAAAATTGCTTTGCCTGAATCAGTAGACTACACAAAATGAATGGCACATTTACTGTGAACAATATAGTGACTGCTATGCACATAATCCTAGTGTATCAGAGTAACCAACGTTATACTAGATATTTAACCTTACCTAGGGACAAATAAATATCAGCATAATATAGACTACTACTGTCGGGTCTGACGAGGGGGAGTGTCGTGTAGGGAAGCTCCACTGATATATACCAGGCATCACCGTAGAAGGGACAGGCAAATACGTGGTCAAATGGTCAGAGCTGGCAGACAAGGTTCGTGAGCGAGGAGGAGTAAGCCATGGTTGGGTTAGGAGAGAGAAACATAGTCAAAAAGGAGTCCAAGTAGTCAAAGCCAGGTAATCAGTCAGTATAACAAATATGCAAGAAGCACGGGTATGTATAAGGATAAGCACAACAGGATAAGCATGGAATGACAGGTGAGCAGGGTTTATATAGTTAGTCAGAACCACATCCCCTCCCAACAACAACAACAGGTACCAACTCTCACTGTAGTGGTGAATGGGAGGTGAGCCTAGAAGTTTTTTATTTTAATTTTTTAGTCTGAAGTTTAAAAACTAAGATATCACAGAAAATATTAAGTCTAGAATGGAAGCCAACATAGGAGCTGATTTACCATACAAGTATGCAGAAATATAAAGTTAAAAGTACACTATATTTTACCAAGGTGTTAAGTAGATTCTGGTTGGTTCTCTAAAAACACCCCCTAGATAATATTTGGTCGTCTTTGTTCACAATATTCTCCAGTAGATAGCATCCTTAGCCATATCTGACTGATTTAAATCCCACATTTCTTAATTAATCACACAAGTAAAATGTAGTTTAGTCTAAGCCAGGGGTCCTCAAACTTTTTAAACAGGGGGCCAGTTCACTGTCCCTCAGACCGTTGGAGGGCCGGACTATAGTAAAAACAAAAACTATGAACAAATTCCTATGCACACTGCATATATCTTATTTTGAAACAAATCGGGAACTAATAGAATATTTAAAATGAAGTAAAGTTAAATCAACAAACTTACTTATTTCAATGGGAATAGTGTGCCAGTCAGATGCCCAGGAATATTATGCCAGTCAGAGCCCAAGAATATTATGCCAGTCAGATGCCCAGGGATATTATGCCAGTCAGATGCCCAGTAATATTATGCCAGTCAGATGCCCAGGAATATGCCATTCAGATGCCCAGGAATATTATGCAATTCAGATGCCCAGGAATATTATGCCATTCAGATGCCCAGTAATATTGTACCAGTCAGATGCCCAGTAATATTATGCCAGTCAGATGCCCAGTAATATTATGCCAGTCAGATGCCCAGTAATATTGTACCAGTCAGTGCCCAGTAATATTGTGCCAGTCAGAGCCCAGGAATAGTGTGCCATTCAGATGCCCAGTAATATTATACCAGTCAGATGCCCAGTAATATTGTGACAGTCAGGTGCCCAGTAATATTGTGCCAGTCAGATGCCCAGTAATATTTTGCCATTCAGATGCCCAGTAATATTATGCCAGTCAGTGCCCAGTAATATTGTGCCAGTCAGTGCCCAGTAATATTGTGCCAGTCAGGTGCCCAGTAATATTATACCAGTCAGATGCCCAGTAATATTTTGCCAGTCAGTGCCCAGTAATATTTTGCCATTCAGATGCCCAGTAATTTTGCTATTCAGATGCCCAGTAATATTATGCCAGTCAGTGCCCAGTAATATTATGCCAGTCAGATGCCCAGAAATATTATGCCAGTCAGATGCCCAGTAATATTTTTGCCAGTCAGATGCCCAGTAATATTTTTGCCAGTCAGATGCCCAGTAATATTTTTGCCAGTCAGATGCCCAGTAATATTTTGCTATTCAGATGCCCAGTAATATTTTGCCATTCAGATGCCCAGTAATATTATGCCAGTCAGTGCCCAGTAATATTATGCCAGTCAGATGCCCTTAAATATTATGCCAGTCAGTGCCCAGTAATATTGTGCCAGTCAGTGCCCAGTAATATTGTGCCAGTCAGGTGCCCAGTAATATTATACCAGTCAAATGCCCAGTAATATTTTGCCAGTCAGTGCCCAGTAATATGTTGCCATTCAGATGCCCAGTAATATTTTGCCATTCAGATGCCCAGTAATATTTTGCTATTCAGATGCCCAGTAATATTTTGCCATTCAGATGCCCAGTAATATTTTGCCATTCAGATGCCCAGTAATATTATGCCAGTCAGTGCCCAGTAATATTATGCCAGTCAGATGCCCAGAAATATTATGCCAGTCAGATGCCCAGAAATATTATGCCAGTCAGATGCCCAGAAATATTATGCCAGTCAGATGCCCAGTAATATTTTTGCCAGTCAGATGCCCAGTAATATTTTGCTATTCAGATGCCCAGTAATATTTTGCCATTCAGATGCCCAGTAATATCATGCCAGTCAGTGCCCAGTAATATTATGCCAGTCAGATGCCCAGAAATATTATGCCAGTGAGATGCCCAGTAATATTTTGCCAGTCAGATGCCCAGTAATATTTTGCCATTCAGATGCCCAGTAATATTATGCCAGTCAGTGCCCAGTAATATTTTGCCAGTCAGATGCCCAGTAATATTATGCCATTCAGATGCCCAGTAATATTATGCCAGTCAGTGCCCAGTAATATTATGCCAGTTAGAGCCCAGTAATATTATGCCAGTCAGTGCCCAGTTATATTTTGCCATTCAGATGCCCAGTAATATTTTGCCAGTCAGTGCCCAGTAATATTATGCCATTCAGATGCCCAGTAATATTATGCCATTCAGATGCCCAGTAATATTGTGCCATTCAGATGCCCAGAAATATTATGCCATTCAGATGCCCAGTAATATTTTGCCAGTCAGTGCCCAGTAATATTGTGCCAGTCAGATGCCCAGTAATATTATGCCAGTCAGTGCCCAGTAATATTTTGCCATTCAGATGCCCAGTAATATTTTGCCAGTCAGAGCCCAGTAATATTATGCCAGTCAGTGCCCAGTTATATTTTGCCATTCAGATGCCCAGTAATATTTTGCCAGTCAGTGCCCAGTAATATTATGCCATTCAGATGCCCAGTAATATTATGCCATTCAGATGCCCAGTAATATTGTGCCATTCAGATGCCCAGAAATATTATGCCATTCAGATGCCCAGTAATATTTTGCCAGTCAGTGCCCAGTAATATTGTGCCAGTCAGATGCCCAGTAATATTATGCCAGTCAGTGCCCAGTAATATTTTGCCATTCAGATGCCCAGTAATATTTTGCCAGTCAGAGCCCAGTAATATTATGCCATTCAGATGCCCAGTAATATTTTGCCAGTCAGATGCCCAGAAATAAAGTGCCATTGCAATGCTCGTTATACCTCCCTCCTCCCCCGCATCCCCATCACTTACCTCCAGCTGCTGTGTCCCCGGCCGGACGCCTTTCGCAGAGTTTCCCTCCTGCACAGGGGAGGGAAACAGTCACTGTTGTGACGTAACGTCACGTCCGGTCGCGGTGATTTTTTTTTTTTTTTTTCTTCTTCTTTCTGCAGCCGCATCCGCTGCGGCTGCCCCAAAAAAAAGAAGAAAAAAAAAGGTAAACAGTGGGGAGCGGGCCGTATTAATGTCGGCGGCGGGCCGCATGTGGCCCGCGGGCCGTACTTTGAGGACCCCTGGTCTAAGCCTCCAGTCTATAAGTAAACTTATAGCATTAGAGTACATATAAACAGAGTTCAAGAATTAATTTGCATTTCTTGTTACACATATAGATTTAAGTAACTTGACATCATTTTTATTTGGAATAAAATTATATTAAACACTTCTGACTTTATTAAAATTATGAAGTTCAAGGCTAATTCCTAAACACTTCTAATTCTAAGATAAGGTTATATTTGGTTACAGCAATGATCCCAGTGAATGAAACTAAAACAAACCTAGGTGTGTATATTATAGTTACTTGTGGAATAGGCACCTTTATGCATATCCCCAACACATACACAAATATCTATCCCCCTACCCCCAAATGCCTCTATATATTATATATATATATATATATATATATGTGTGTGTGTATATATGTAGATTGTATATATGTGTAATATACATAAATCCACATACATCTGTATGTATTAGAATGTAATATTCCTTTATTCACTCTTTGGTATTGCCAATCCAGGCATTTACTTGGGAGCTGCTTCTCATCATAAACCAGGCTACTACTAAATGAGATTGCTAGCTTAAATTGTCCCATTGTCATATTAAATTCTTACCCAAAATATCCCTTAAAGGGAGACTCCCACCAAAAAATGAAAAGGTTTTATTTTTTTTATTTTGTCTTGTTGGTGACTGTATTTAATAAAATATGTAACAAAATAAGTGTGGCTGGGCGCCGCCGACTTTACAGCACAAATTTCTCACTTTGGGACTGTGGCCACAGAATGCGGTCTATAAGTCAGAATTCTGATCATAGACTTGCATCGAATGGGAGGGTAATGTAACTATTACATCACAAGGGGGCAGAGTTATGATGCTGTTTGATCAGGTTAATCTCCTCTCTTTGTGTTGGAAGGCAGGTAAAACAAGTTGTGCACAGCCACCTAGTCCTGGCCACTATGATACACATGAGCCAGTAGGAAAGCAGGGGAGTATCTTATGACATCATCATACATACTTTTTGCCACAGTTGTAAAGTGAGACTGGCTGGAAGATTTTGGGTGATATTGCAACATGGGAAATAGTCACAAAATGGAGCCAGGAGATAAACACCTAATATTATTTTTCCTTTTATATGAAATTAATTCAGTCATATAAAAAACAAAACAGTGGCATATTATTTATATATGTTTGTTTTAAATGACCAGGTTATCTAGTTATATATTATGTAAGTGGTAGTGTCCCTTTAAGGATGGACATTGATAAGACTGTCGTCTATTAATTTGTTTTAGTAACTGATTGGAAGACTGGTTTCAACTTCTGGTGAAAAGGGTCATTGAGAGGTTCTTTTAATATCAAGATATGTCTTTCAGGTTTCCATCTTGTCCTCTTAAAACTGTGTATGATGTTATAGTGCACCAAATATCATGACAGATGGCAGTGTTTGCATATGTAGCCAACACAGCCAAAAGATAAAGTAACTAAATATTTTGTATTGGATGACACAGTATGTGTATTGGGGTTTACTCATTTATCTAAGGCTATGTTTTTGTCTAAGACAAGGCAAACCAAAACAGTATTACATGTAAATAAAGTATGGTTCTAATTGCTTACCTTTGGTCTGGGTCCCTTTTTGTGAAATAAAATACTTACCTTAGAATTCCCTGCAAG
This sequence comes from Pelodytes ibericus, assembly GCA_036172795.1. NCBI lineage: Eukaryota > Metazoa > Chordata > Amphibia > Anura > Pelodytidae > Pelodytes > Pelodytes ibericus. The sequence continues at coordinate 65,831,278 of CM069859.1, forward strand.
GCCACCCTCTATCTTTAGCAAAGCAGCCATGTCATGCTCAGGCTGCTTAGTTCCTCCCTCATCTCCTGTCCCCACCTACTCTAAGGCTGAAACTCCTCACTTGTCCTCTCTGATGATCACTTGTCCTCTCCTGTGACTGCTGACAGTATTCTGGTTGTTCCGTAAAGGTTTGGCATTTAAAGCAGTCATTCATAGGACAGTTTGCGTATATGGACATTCTATGCCATCCTGAAACACATGGCCAGGAGGACAGCATAGAACGTCCTCTGCACAGCAGCTCATCGCGGAATTGCAGTGGGATTCCCTCTGTCAGATGAGGCCACTTGAGTTTAACCGAAGATCCAATTGAGCGGCTATTACATATTAAATGTCTGCTTAGTGCTAGGTTCAACGCTCTATCAGCGATTGACAGTATCTCTAACTCCCTCAGTAGAAACTTATTCTAATGAAAAGCGCATTTGAGAACGCCACTCCTAGGATGATTTCCAGCAACCATCTAATGGCATGATCCAGCAACCTACAGCAAATAAAACTGAAAAGCAGCAGTTTAGGCAAGGTTGCAGATCCTGCTAAGCTATAGCTGTGCATAGTTTGTGTATTTATTTTGAATCCCTATCCCGCAACACATTTCAAATACATCCAATATAACAGTAATAACTGTATATCTGAAATAACAAATATGCACACAATAATCACACTTTTATACACAGATGTATATCGCATGTGGCAATCTTGGAAAGGTTTTTGCAGTGGCCAATTCCATGGCATGCTGGGTGCGTGTGCAGACGGCTGTGCCACAGGATCACCAGAACCGGAATATATATGTACATTTACTATACATCCTAAACTATTTGTGTGTAACACAAGACTAGTAAATGTATAGCTGACTTGTATGTGTATTAATTTGAGACTTTGTTATGGTCTATCCATGGAATATAAACTAAATTCCTGATAAAAGACTGTACCTTATAGAGGTTTCAGATGTTGACAACTATAGTCGTTTTTTGTACATTACAGAAAATAAAACCTATTATTACACTAAATGGTCTACACAATATAGCCCTCTCTGTTCCAAAAGGGATTCAGATCGGACATAATAGCCAAATTGAAGGGATATGAAAAAACTGTTTACATGTGAATTAATAGTTACTAGTAAAAGTTTGGTAGTCGTATATTCGGGCTTTTCCATTTTTTTTCTAAATTAATATCCAACATTTGGGGGGTTGTCTTATTATCAGGGTCCACTTAAATTTGAGCAAACATGTATGCGACGATCAACCCCGAATACAGTTCGCAATTTGTCTTTTTTGGCAAATTGAAATTAAAAAGTTTCTGTTCTCCTACCCAATGGCCCCAGACCCCGTTAATAAATAAAATTAATACCCCCACCTCTACCTTCCCAGGCAAGGGGGTACGAGTCACCTGTAAAAAAAAAAAAAAAAAAATAAAAAAAAGGACATTTTGGGTGCTAGGGGGGTGAGCAGTGAAAATCACTTCAGCAGACTTTAGAATCTATACAAATTATTAAATATTAGTAATCCATTTAATTCTACCTCCGATATTTGCACTGCCTCCCTGCTGCCCATAAATGGATGCAATTCTATGCAGTGTCCACCAGATGGCGACATAAACAGAAATATTCTTACACTACCAGACCTAATAGACTGGAGCAGGCTTGTGTAGTGTATATTGCAGACACTGCCATATTTGATGTGAGATTCTTTTTATACTCCATCCCATTGATTAATTTTGACATGAAAAAGCATAAAATTGCATTGACACTATAAGTGGTTCCAGTATTGTGGTGTCCACAAAGATTTTTTTTTTTTATGCATGTAATTTAGGATAGCATACAATGTCCTACAAGTGCAAATTGGTTAATATACACAAAAGAATCCAATGAAAACAACAAGAATATTATTGGAACACTTAAGTTTGACACAGTCAGCCTCTGGAATAATGGGATCCAATACATCCACTTGATCTTGTGAAATTTCTCCTCCTGTAGCTCAGGAATGCAGCAAAGTTTTCTGTCCCTCGTCAGATTCAAACGCTACTTAATTATGCAAGATATAGGTGCTAGGAAAACCTCTAACAAATGCATTAGCATAGTTGCCAACATTGGCCATATTTCCAGGGACACATATTTGTTCCACATGCTGCAGACAGAGCATGCAAAGTGCAGCCTGGCAGTATGTAAAATGGATAGTACAGACAGAATCCAATTATTTAATCAGGGTGTAGATCTCATAGAACCTACATGATTAATTAATTGGATTGTGCCTGTGCGTATATGCATCCTACATACTGCCGGGCAGCACTTTACATGGTCTGTCTGCAGCATGTGGAACACGTGTCCCTGGAAACATGGCCAATGTTGGCAACTATGAAATAATAATCTAAGTAAGGGTTGAAAGTAAATGACTTATGGCAGTCGAGAGTGGAGTTCATGTTATAGGCGTTAACATGATCGTAAAGTGATTGCTGGTGTGAAGTGAGTGCAATTATAATAAATTGGTAAATGTTGCTGATTGGTTCAGTGGGCCATGCTTTCCTATATATTGACTCTTAATAGAGGTAAACTGTGAGAAGTTCAGAAGACTGATTCTGGTTGCTGATGGTATTTTATGATTCATGATAATGGTCTGAGGTGGTAGTTAAATTAGAGGTCCCAAATCTGGAGTAGATGAAAACTGGTTTGGTTTAGTTAACAGAGCAGTGTTCTGTAGAACATAAGAAAGATAATGAAATGTTGTACCTTCCTTTATGATCTAGCCACTCAAATTAAAATTATTATATAAGTCCTGTGAATCATTTTCAGAACCACCTTTAAACTATAGTCATGTTATAATGCATCTGGCTGTTAAGTGTTGAAGAGATGGTAAACATTACACCTAAAGCCATAATTCTAATTTAAATGACCTAAAAGTATGATATGGAAGTTAGATACATACTTTATTTGGAGACATGCACATTTCCACTTTAGCATCTCTGTTGCCACAACAGTAACCACTTGGTAAAACTGTAGTTTTAGTTTTCTTATAAAGGTTTTCTGATGACTGGACCAGCATTTGATTCTTGATCTTGATTTGTCACCTTCCCAATTGCTTTGAGTCTTGAATGAGTTTGTGGAATGATTCCTCCACTTTAATGGTTTGCTTCATTTAAAAAGGCAATCTGGTTTGATCAGATAGGAGCTAAAAAAAAAAAAAAGTGGTTCTACATAAACTGCTTATTTTCTGTTGTACATATGTTTAATATGTATGAAATACACGTATTTTTGCTTTAAAACTATTTACAGTTCTCCTCTAGTTTTACATTGACGGTTTTTTCACTGGGGCCTCTAAAATTGCATTTAATTATATTGCGTTTGGTACGGAGCACAGAGGGGGACTACAAGTTATATGAACGATAGAGGATTCAGTGACGTCCAATAGTAGCTAGAACTATTTTACATGTTTTAGGCGATGGGAACATTTGAGAGAAAATAGGTTTGTTGCTCTTTGTTTACGTGATGAAGTATTTATCTCTAAAAGAAATGACTAACTGCAGCATTTGAAAAAAGGCACAAGTGTTCGCGTCCTGGGTGTTTTTTCTTTTTTAAATGGTTATCTGTAACTGTATGAATGAGTTGCTCTGTACAATATAGTAATAATAAACTGTTAAAATACAGAATCACCATAACACTATGGGAGCAAGGAAAGTACTACTTTCTTTTGCAGAAAAGGCTACTCGACAGCCGCAGCACAAGAAAGAAGGGCACAGAGCTCATCAGATGTAACTGTGCGCCCAGCTAATAACTCAGACATCTCCAACAACAATGTGCTGTTTGAAAAATTAAGTTAACTGTAGTCACGCTAAAAGATCAAACGAGACCGCTGCCATGTAGCAGCCAATCGCTGTGTAGGTCTCATTCTGCCGTACTACATAAGACTAGCAGCTGCATCGTGACTGGCAGCTTTCACGAAGGTCGGTGATTGGCTCTGATGGGAATATGGGTGGGAATACGTAATACCCGGGAAATGTTTTGTCAACACCAGCACCGCATTCGGCTAATAAACTGAGGGATGTAACTGGTGCGACTCCGAGCTAAACCTAGTCTGCCGCAGTGTGTGACGGGATTAATAATCCCATTGGGAGTGTGTCATATACACCCTATATCCGTGTAAACAGCGTGCAGGCGATTGAATAAGCGACATTTTACAGAAAGTGTTTACACCAGGGATGTTAACTGCGCTTCCCATGTAACAAATATGTGGCCCTGTGCATCAGGGGAAGCGCAGTAACACCTGAAGTGCCAATGTGTAACCTTCATAAAGTATAATGCAGACGGGAAATCGATAGATCTCAATCTATATATATATATATATTTTTTTTTTTCTTCTAAATATAGAAATAGATTCACAATGCACACTATGCTGAGACAAGTACAGGGGTATCTGTAACAGGCAGTTTGTGGCAAATGTAATAAAATTAGCGTCGTTTTCATGAAAACAAAATTAAATGTTTCTGCTGATTTGCTCAGTTTTTACAACTATTCCCCAAACCGACTCTTTCTGCATAATTCACATGTATTAAACTCCATCAAGTTCCAATTTTTAACTGAAAATGAGCCAATGGTTTATCAATCATGCGTAGCGAGGGCAGTGCAATTCAGTGTGCGGCCGCTGGGAGGCACTGGAGGGCCGTCCTTTCCCATGGGTTTTCCTAGTGCACCAGCATTTGCTGTGGAATATCAGGAAGTCATTTCCTCCGTGCAGACTGGTTTGGGAGGCGGTCTTCTGGAACTGCACACCCTGTTGATTAGTCAGTGTTGCCAGCATTGGTATGGTGTGTCCTACGCTCCGCAGCGGGGTGGTAATAACTGCACAGACAGGGGCGCAGGGAGAGAAGAGACAGCAGGGCAGGAGGATTCCCGGTGACCTCTGTTTGGGGTAAGAAGACCATGAACAGTATGAGCTCATGCTGCAGCCGCCATCCGAACAAGAGGAGCAGTCTAAGCTGAGGACAGTACGCTATCTCCCTGGACCCCATATATTATCTGTCTCCTACTGGATAGGGAACACGATGGACCTCGCAGTCCCCTCTCTGAAGGATGTAAAGTGGAGCTCGGCCTCCTTCCCCTTGGATTTGCTAGTTAGCTCATATCGTTTGCCCCAGCTTGTCAGACTGGACTGTGGTGAGTAAAAGACGGTCAGACGGGACCCTACTATTAAACAGTTACATGTGATAACATCTGTATTCTGGTTAACTTGAACTCAGTCTAGCTAACCTTTGGCACTGCAATTCCCATGATGCCCAGCAGCCCAATATGAATTGTAATCCAAATTAATACATGCTATTCATCACTAATTTTAGATGAAGTGACATTATATGCAAATTATCCATCGCATCGTCCTGCCAGTTGGGGTATGGAAGCATTTTAATGTAGTGCTGTGCAGACCGTAGCACAGGGTGCATACTCTACGCCAGTAATGGCTAGACTTTTAGCATTCCAGCTGTTACCATGATAGTCAAATAAATGTCTGGCTGAGCATTATGGGGCTTTAAGTCCACAGTTACTGGAGAGCCGTATGTTGGCTATCA